>PVHY01003001.1:0-115296 GCA_004024945.1 Uropsilus gracilis
GGGGTAGGCTTGTTGGAAGAATTTAGGTCAGATTCCTGTTCAGCAGCAATTGAGTTTCCTACCAGAGCTCTTGAATTAAATAGCTACTGTGGTGCCTTGCTTCTCTCAGCAGCTGCTTTAATCAGATCCTTAGAACATGAGACATCATAGAAACCACATGCAAGAATCTGATCTTCCTTAAATGTTACCACCATGGGAAGTAATGCAAATTTGTACCTCTGGTAATAACATTTCCTTTTGGCCCCAAGTTAACTATGATTATCATTTATTAGGACGAAACCCACTTAACATTTAATAGGCCACTGTCAGTGTCTTCGAGAGCAACTGTGAGGATCATTGGAATGACATTTCTGAACCACTCTGAGCTTCTGAAATGAAAGGATTTATATAAATGAAAGGTGATGATTCCATTACTATAAAGGTGCTTCTGGAGATATCCACGTGTTAAGCACAGTGATCTCGCTGGCTAGAGGCTTTTCATTTTCTCATTGTGGGTTTTTTATTTTTTTTTTCTTTTTCTGACTGCATGTAATGTGCAGAATGACAGCTTTGAAAACAACATTGCATACAAGGATTGCCAAATCAATACAATCCCATCAGTCAGATATTGTGGGAGAAGGTTTATTTCATAAATCAAGCAGATACATGCTTTAGGTTTATTCCATAAATCAAACTATCATGGATTCCTCCTCTACAAGTTAAATGTGTTTTTATTTTTTAATATGAACACAGAGTTAATCAGACAACAACACAGTGATCATGTATTGACAGAGTCATTTTTTTCTGTAATTAATAGTCTCATTCTATACTGCAGCAAGCCTTTCTAAAAATCTTCCACATATTTCAAAAGCAAAATTCACATTTTATTTAGTTTGAAGTAATTGCATAAAATTGACTTCCTCACCCAAGATAAATCATTGTATTCTGTATTATTTCTAGATAATTTATTTTTGCAAGTTTTCAAGGTTTTGCTTATAAATAATGACAAGGCAATTGCTAAGGACTGAATTAACTGTGTCCCTCTAAATTCATATGTTCAACAAGTTCTAAACCCCGCATGCTGCTTTTGGGAATAGATTATAATTGTGGTTAAGTGAAATGATTACAGTGGGCTCCTAACTTGATAGAAAAAGTAGACAGAGTTTTCTTTCTTTAAAAGAACAAGAAACAGAGCTCTCTTTCTTTATTTTGTAAGGACTCCATGATCAATGGGTCACATACAAATCAGGAAGAGAGCTGTAACCAGAAACCAAAACTTACTGGAACCTTGGTCTTGGTCTTTCCAGTTGATAGGGTTGTTAGGAAATACATTTTTGTTGTTTGAGTCACCCAGTTTATGATATTCTGTCAAATGGCAGTTCCAGGTGACTTAGCCATGGATATAGTCATGTAAATAGGTTTCTGTATCTCTAATTTCTGAATGTACTTTTACTCTGAAACTGAAGGGTTCAACATGCATTTAGGGAAAATGTATGACCCAGTTAAGAGGGGATCCCATAAAGGAATAAAAGGGTTTGAGTACATAAAAACAATAGTTACCTTTTGATTTGGACTTTAACTATCACAATCTTTTATATTTGTTTGCTAAAGACAGAAATTACATGGAAATCCTTGGGTCTTTTCTTAGCTCTCTCTTACACATTTTAAATAATTTTATGACTCCTAGAAGTTAGTGGCAAATTGTAGATTCTATTACATTTTATTAAAATATTTTCTTTCCTCCCTATAGTTTCTCTTGTTAACTTAGTATATGATGATTAAGTCCATCCTGATAAAAGTTATATCCAAAGTGACTTAATTAAAATATTTTCAAAATTTCTCTGGCATTGATAAAATAAACTGTGACACTTTCAAATGGCATCTCCTATAATAAAAGAGATTTCAAAGCACAAGTATTTATACAAGGGTTGTTTAAGCAGAGAGAGTATAAATGATGAGTGAATTTGATGAAAGACCTGTAAGAAAAGGCATTCAGTAATTAAGTGATATGCCACAGACTTCTAGATCTCCCTGCATTTACATGTCCTATATTAATATCCATTTATATATTTCATTCTCTTAAGGGATTTTCAATTTTTTAAATTATTTGATCCCCTGATGGAATTGTATGGTTTGACATTCTTCTATAATTAAATACAGGTCATATTTTATATCAAAAATTTTATTAAGGAAAACCAAATTGTTTGACCTCTGATTTTTTCAAAGTATTATTCAGGTATGACTTCAGTCTTGTCATATATTTTCATAAAATACATTCTCAATCATGATCACAGGAATAATATACAGACCTTCAACAATGTGTGCACATTAGAAAAACTTAGCTTTAAGGTAGATGGGGAATTTCTACATGGATGACTGAAGTCTTCATGTTTTCTTCTGTGCTTTCAGCGCATTAGTCAAAAGCATAATTCTGTGTAAAGAATGGCAGACTTGGTAGGTCATTGTTATCTTTACTGTCATGGTATGTGATATGTTGGAACCATCTCATGACAAAGGGTAAGTGGAGAGCTGTGAAGTGGTTTTTCAAGAATTTACTTTCACTCTCTAAATAAGTATCCTGGGTTTCACTTGGAACACATACTTCACTTGTGCACTTAGGGTTTTTTTTGTAGAAATATTCAGAATTGCAGTACCTAAGAAAATGTCTCAGGAAATTTCACTTAAATATCATGGTTGATCATCAAATCTGTGACTTCTTCAAACTAAAAAAATAAAAAAATAAATAAATAAGAAGAAAATTAAATATTTTTCATCATTTCATTTTGACTCTAATTTGTAACCAACATTGAAAACCTCCAGTCTCATTCCAACATGAAAACATGTTAGACATCCATGGATAGCTTACCTCAATCAAATCCAGATAGATAGAAACACCAGCCCAACATATAAAATCATGATAAAATAAGTGTTTGAAAGGAGTCAATATAACTAACCACGGGTAGCTGAAAACAGTAGAACAAGTAGACTGAATCAAGGGAGTTTTGAAAATAACTTATTTAAAGAAAATCATAGAGATACGAAAACTAATGATATTTCAATAACTTCTTTAAAGAAAATCATAGAGATACTAAAACTAGTGATATTTCCCTTAAATAGAAAATGCTTGTAACAATCAATGGACATATTGACATGTACTAAATGTCATTTCACCTTTTTACTTCTCTCACCCTCTCCCTATGATCTATATTATTACTTGAATATTTAATATTTATGTAAAATCTTTCTCTTCACACACACATGCATGCAAATTTATGGAAATTTAGGATTATGTCAATATTTTGTCATTAAGATCATTGTTTTAACAAAAAATATCCTTAAAAGAAACGTAAGGCACATAGTAAAATATTTTCCAGTACTTCACCATATGGAGAGAAAGTATCAAGTACAATTCACTATACAACTCACAAGTAAAAATTGTTCATTGCTTGACGGAGGTATTCTTATCCCGAGGCTTACATGCTCTGGTGTAACTGTCACTCAGCACTTTCTAAAAAGGTGATCAACAGCTCCAGGACATCTTTTTAAACATGGCGAGCACATATGTCATGTTTCAGAAATTTGGAATATAAACTAGTGAGTTTGTAATATTTTTATTTGAATGTCATTCATTTGGAATCATGCAACAGTATTATAAATTGCAGATTACACATCTGCACAGATTACATTTGCAGTCAAATTAAAAACAAAGTGTCTTTTAATGGTTCAAGTGGCATAGCAAACACCTATTAATCTTGGTGAGCTGTAGTGGCCACTGGCACTGTTTCAAACAGTGGAGGTCATCTGATGTATTTTAATTGCAATTGCTTAGTATGAATCCCCAACTCACTGTTTTAAGAATGAGCAATTCACATGTTAAATTGCTGTCAACAAGTTACTACCTTCAAATGGTTTTCAAAAGGCACAGCTGTTTCCTATTTCCAGTCACAATGAATATATGTTAAAGGAATTATTTGCAGTAGAAATTGAAATGAGTTGCATCACAATTGTTTAGCCTCATATCATCAGTTCTAACTTTTTTCTAAACTGATCCATTACCTTTCAAGTCCACATCATATTGGGTTTGTTTTCCAGAAAATAATGACATTTGGACTGTTAAGAGATGGAGTTGTTGAACTATTAGAAAAATTATCCATATATGTGTGTATTACATACATATGTATAACACATGCATCCTATTTATGGACAGAGAAGAAAATCATTAGGTAAGAATGATAAGTATTCTACGAAATGTATAGGTGCAGATGTGAATTTATATATACAACTGAAAAAATATGAAGTGAAGATATAAATCTTTTGCAATAAACCAACGATAAAGGATGCAACATGAAAAAAATAATTTCTAGGGGAAACTAATCCGATGACAAAGGATAGGACAAATGAGGAGACTTGAGATCTCTAACTAGTTCCTGTAGACAAAGGAGAAAATATGCTCAGAATGACTGGCCTGAATAATTTGTATATGAGGGGAAGAAGCCAAGGCCAACACGGAGGGCACATGAACCAGACAATATGGCAATCGACAGCAGATGAAATACCAGGCTCTCTGCTGGCACCAATTACTTCCATTTGTGTCTATGTTGTTTTGATGAACAATCAGAACATGAGCAAAAGGGAGTCAGGGCCAAATATATGTTGTAGTCAACCCTCTAGTCAACACTGGAAAAATCCATCAGTAGACAAATTAATGATTAAAAATAAGATTTCAGTCCTTGGGAAAAGAATACATCATGAAACTGAGCCCCAGTAGTCAGCAGTCAAGTATTATCTGGAGAGAGTCTCAAGGACTCTGATACTAAATGACAAGAAATAAACTACCCAAACTGGCATTTTAGACCTTCACATTAAAGCAAAGTTTAATTGTCTGACTTTAAATAGACGTTGTTTAGTTAATGAACTGGATGACAATGGTGGGGTAATAAGTCCTCTGTACCTTTTTATCTCATTGCTGAATTGGGGATTATAATGGCAATTTGGTTGGAGAATTAGATAATATATGTGTATAAATAGTCTATATTTATAAAATATTTCACAGAACATGTGACATTTAAGTGCTCATTAAAAGTTAATGATTTTATATCTAATCTTATTAGTAATCTTTTCATTGTTACTGTTATCTAAATCTGTTCTTGACAAAAATGTGTGGGAGAGAGAGCTATACTTTATATATGGAGAGTTTCTGAGGTGAAAGGCATTGATTGACAAAGAGAAAGTAGTAGAGACAACAGGAAATAGTAGTGCCTGGGTATGAACCATGTTCATTAGCAAAATAAGTTCAGTAAAAGACATGATACAAAAAGATTGAAATGCAAGCACTCACATAGCCCTATTAAGAGAGTTAATTCTGTGCATTAGAGATTATCATTATAGCTTTAAATATAGTTTTTCCTTCACTTCATACCTGGGCACTCATAGTTATAGCTTTACATATTCCATAGGAAACCAAGACACAGAAAGCTTTGCAGTTTGCCAATAAATGACCACTACATGCCAGCACATAGGTTAGAGACCCCATGACTTTAGGAAAGTGTCATTACAGTAAATCAAGATAATTAACTCACTGGGTAACCAGGGACTGAATGGAGTGCATAGAATTAAATGGTAGATTTGCAATCATGCCAATCTGGGTAGGTTCATTATCAATTCTAGCAGATGTCTGCCTTCGGCATTATCCTCACAGAATTTTTAATAATGAACAAGTGAAAATAGGCAGCAAAGAAATAGCCATGTTATTTCCTCTCAAGGTAATGTCACCCTCCTCCTAGGCCCACTTACACATGCTCACGTCATTGGACATAGGTGAGATTCTTTCAAATTTCAGTGTCTTCTGTGAAATGGACATGTACATAGTATCTAAAAGAAGATTAAATGAAGTAATATGTATAAAGTGCTAGAGAGGTCCCCAAATTGAAATATTATTAACTACTTATAGTTTTTTTTGCTACTTTTTATGAGTCTCAGTTTTGTTTTGTTTTTTTAACTAAGGTAATTCCAGTTTACATACATATCATAATACATATCATAATATATGTATCATTTATTTATGATTCAGAAATATAAAATCCCACCTCCTCAAGTGAATAGAATTATATAGAATTCTATAGAATTCTAATAGAATAGTGTCATATACACCAGCAAGTATTTTATAATGATTCTTGATCTTTTCAATTCTAAAGCAATTAAATATCTCCAAAACATTTGAGGGAAGAAAAACAGGTTTTTCATTTTTTAAATTTTTTTCCCCAGGTCAGGACATTTTTAAAGTAATTAGCTCACATCTGTCATTATCATTTCATAATAAAAGGATATTGTGACACAAATAACTTGGGCAAAGGCAATCTCAGTGTGAAAGTATAGCCATTAAATTGATCAAATCAGCCTAAGGGAAAGCTCAAGAAGCATTGTTTTTATTTACTTTTCCTCAATTTATCTCAGATGAAACCTTCATCATGCACTTAATGAGACACACCCTAGTAGAACTCATTCAGTCATAAAATTTGTAATAGAATTCTGTGAGTTCCACTTTTGGGTTTCTATGTCATGTTCTTTGGCATCTCTAGGGAGAAAAAAAAGGAGCAATATGAGTAGGGTGAGGTCTTTAGCATAAACTATTCAAGAGTCCCAGTTGTGAGACAAGGAAGGAGTTTACAGCCCAGGAATATAAGGAAAATTTTAAAATTCTTATATAAATGTAGCAGAATGTTGGGTTCACTATTCTCATAAGCACTGGACTGTATTACTGCCTGGAAAACTGGAAGCCACCAGTTAGGAATCCAAACTCCTAAGTATTGGCTTGTTTTTCTATAGATAGCAGATGAGAAGCTATTTGGATGAGGCACATAGAACAAATTCAATGGGAAGAAAATGCAAATGCATTTTGGACAGATGTACTTAGATCTCTTACTGAGAGAATGATTTTGTAAAGCATATTTGTGGGACACATAACTTTACCATTGGGAACAGGCCTTCACAGGACATACTAAACCTCCTCTTCAAGTACATCCTATAATTAGCTCAGGAACATTCTAAAGCTGCCTTAGAATTGTTTATATTTTAACAGATAGCTAGGGAGTAAGTGTTCCAAGTGTTAAATGATACCATAGTTAAGCAGAGAATATGGTTTATGAAGGAAAATTAAAAGCCACAAAATAAGCTTTCAAATGACAAAGGAATCAACTCAGTGAGCAGTCATTTTGCAATCCATACTTCCTTCAGCCCCAAATAATGCTGAAAATCCAAATAACCAAAGTTTTATGGTGCAACTTTTATACTCCCTAATTTCACAGTAAAAATAAAACTGTATTTACAAACTTAGTAACTATGAATGTTAGTTTACCTATATTTTAACATTATCATAAAAAATACTCTTTAGAAATACATCAAGTGACTAGTATATATTTGATAATGTATATCAGACCTGAGACACTATGTTCTTATATCAGTTTTAAGTATAAGGTAATATAGTATAATGCATACTTTAATTCTCCAGAAATATTTGGTAATAGGTCATCAAATGTATTAGATGCAAATCAAAAGTTTGATATAGTTAATTAATTTAAGAACACTTATTGATTGTCTATTGGAAGAAAGGATCAAATATAGTAACTATATATAAAATATATAGTTGCAGTTATTGGGGACAGCTACAATATACATTTTGTGGAATATATGTACAATATAATTAGGATTGACAGAATACCAAGGAGCTACAGGTACAGAAAGGAGGGAAAGTAAAGCAGAGACAGAAAAGGCATGTGACCAAAAAAATTTTTTAAAGGTTTTGTCTGAACTGTATGGGAAAGGAGAAATTATCTGTCATGTTTTTAGATGGATTGCATGATAGACACTAAATCACAGAGACAGGAAACCATTGCCATGAATAGCATGAATTGTCTTTTTTGAGCTGAGTAGTATTCCATTGTTTACAGACCATCTCTTTTAATCTATTTATCTGTATGGGGCATTTGGACAGTTTTCGTGTCTTAACTATTGTAAATAGTGCTGCAATGAGCTTAAGAATTTTTTCAAGTTATTCCTATAGGTAGATTCCTAGGAATGGGATGGTTGGATCATATGTGAACCCTGGAGGTAAATAGTGACCATGGTATTCAGATACAAGGTTATGGAATATATCCACCAACTCCCCTTTTTGTTGTTTCCTTTACTGATAGGCAATGGAGAGTAAATGGAAACTGTGGGCAAAACTAACTTTCAGAAGTATGAGCTTGGTAGTCATCTATAGGATGAATTGAAAGGGGGAAGGTTGGAAAAAGAAAAGAGAAGAGACAATTATATGAATCACAGACAAAGGTTTAGGCTCTAGGAAGAAATCAATGGAAAGTAGTGAAGAAAGGCAAAATATTGTTATAAAGGTAGCGTTTCTAAGACAGAAAATTTGACAGTAGAAAGTTTAATTTTAAATCAAGTTTTGAATCTTTTAAATCTTAAATATTTTAAATTTTTGAAACAGGGTCAGACGTGTCTTTCAAATAATACTGTGTTAGCAGGTTGAAGAAGGAATGACAAAGGCTATATAGTAAAGAGATAATCAGTCCACTTTTAGGTTAATGGCATTTAAATGTCAGTTAGAAATCCAGAAAATGAATGCACATGCCAAAAAAAGGTTAAATGTCTGATGGATTAAGATGAGTCATGTTATACCTGTTGGAAAAATTAAATTAATTTATCTAAAGGAGAATAATGAGTGAAATGGGCATCTCTCAAAGGGTAGAGGTTGTGTGTATGGAGGCAAAGTTGAACACCACTGGGTAGAGTAATTAAGGTATAAAAACAGACAAACTTCTTCCTAAGTAGAGCCAAGAGAACATCCTAAATCGTACTGATAGATTAAACCAAATCCCATGCAAACACAATATACGTACAAAAAGATGTCTGACAGAACACAGAAAAGTTTCCTGACTTGGCACCATTGAGCATTACTAACAGTAGATAATCAATTTATATTGGTTGACTTGAATCAGAAAAATAGGAAAAATAAAGGAAAGAAAATAGGAAAAGGAGACGGAAAGAAATATAATAATGCCAGACAAAATTCTCCCTTCCAGGCACACAAAAGGGAGGTGAAGATTCCCTGATGCCCTTATGACAGAAAAGGAGCAAGACTCATTATTTTCACATTTCTAACGGTGCTCCCATCTTCCCTGTGCTGCTTGTGTAGCTGCACTAAAATTGCTTAGAAGGCAAACATGTCAGATAGTTTTTAAATCTTAAAATAATATATCACCCCAGGGCTTCCCCTTCACATGGCAAGATTAACAATGTCCTGATGTACTACTTCTGTATGAATCAGTTCAGCTCAATTCCAATCCAGATACCAGTTCAAGTCAGATATCCAGCTCCATTCCTCCCCTTAGTCCTTTATATCACACAGGGGGAAACAAATGGTCAGAGAACAAAGACAGCATCTCGTGATAGGTCAGAGAATCAACCATCAGTAAAACTGAACTTTAGCCCCTTCTCCTAAGTCTATGTTTTCCAAGCTTAAAATTATCAGTTGTGCTTTGAGGTCACTGACCCAAGAAAAGTCTACCATGGGGTCAGTGATCAGAAACCTCTCTGTTCAAGATGAAATGTAACCATCCTAGTTGCCAATTGTAGGGACAAGCATCAAGCTCATCTTTCTATGTAGGTTCTTCATTGGTTTTAGCAATTACACAGGTACACGAGGCAGGGCAGGTTCTGGGCAGGGCCAGGGGGACCAGGAGACAGACAAGCCCCTCAGATCCCCCAGTAATCTTCATACTCTCTCTGTGTGTCTGTCTGTTTGCTTGTCTGTCTGTCTGTCTCTCTCTCTCTCTCTCTCTCTCTCTCTCTCTCTCTCTCTCTCTCTCTCTCTCTCTCTGGCAATCCCTCATGCTTGCTTATCCTGTGCTCCCTTTTGCTTGAATGCACTCTCTTGTGTTCTCTGTGCCACTTTATGCCCTCTCTCCTAGGCCCAATTGTGCATGATTACACATGTGCACACCCACTGGACTGCACTATCATGAGGAAGCACAATACCCCAGGTACTGATTGCACAGGCTGATGAAGAAAAAAGTCTGACTGACTCACCCTACAAGACAATGGAATGACTCTGGGACATAAAATTATAAATATTAAGTGTATAGTATTGTATGTATAATATCTACAAAGTATATGAGCAATAGATGATATTGTTTTAATTAAATTAATCTTGATTTAAATGGAAACTGAAGCTCAGAGTCTATGTTCAGACTGAAACTGACTCTGACTTCTGTCCTTTTGCCCAAACACAGTTTCTGACATTCTTAATGAAATGACTGAAAATGATGATGATGACTCCCTAACTCGATGACCAAATTATTAAAAATATAGAGGTTACTTAGATGTTACTATCATAACATTTCTCAAGTATTAATTTATAGAGTAGATTAAGGATTTGATTCCCTATGAAAGAAGACTCAGTATGCAGTTTTGGAAAAGAGGTGATGGTATTTCTTTGAGTTGGCTAGAGATTAAAAAGAGTAATCTCTCACCTTTTTGTTGTTTCTATGACTCTTCTTTAGTATATTCTTACCTTACTCCCTACTCATCTGAAGAGATGGTAGGAATACATCAGACACACATATTAAGTGATTATTGTGATAAAGTTTTGCAATAATAATTTCCGGTGAATTGTTTCTCCCTTAATCCATGACCTGGTATAGACTCTTGTCCACAGTGGTTCTAGTCTTGATCATAGGACTTACTGAAGACAATGGAAGCTTAGCAAACATGATATAAACAGAGGATTGAAAAACATTTGTAGCTTGGACTCATGCCTTTGGAATTTGGTGAAAATTCCATGTGAAAAGGCCAGGTCAGTATTAACTGGAGGCAGATGGTCCAGATGGCTTCTTTTACCTTTCTGTGATGGGGCCAATCATGCTCATCTAGCCCAGTGGAATTGTCAGATAGTATAGACACATGAGTGACCTAAGCAGAACAATAGACCTTTGGGTAAATTACATGTTCTTTTCAAACTACTGAATTTTTAAACTGCACCATGAGTCCATTGCTACAATTTTATATTTTTCATGTCCACACCATGTTTCCTTTTCCCTATGCCTTTATCATAGGAGGTTAACCACATTTCCTATAACAAAAAGTATTCACTTCCTTATTAGCAAGATTTAATTGTCTGCATGTGTACATTGATACTTAAAACATAATATGCATTATTTTTCATTTTCTTACCAACCATACTCTAATCTATTTCAATTTATATGCATTGTACTACATTTAAATTAATTGTTATGTCTAACAAAATGTAGCACTTGTAATTCAATATGCATTTTCCTTAGAATGAATTACATGTTTTCAATAAATATATCACACTATGCTGATAGGCATATTAGGTTAAAATGCAAACCATCAAAATACAAACAGAAACATTTGTAATTTCCTTTTAGCAAGATTTAGAACCATTCAGATTTGTTTTCTTCAATCATCCTTATCTGTGTTATATTTTAAGAAATCTCTCTTAAGTAAGACAAAACCAGTATTCAAGTAATGACAGTAGTTTTTTTGTCCTAGCATACACCTGTTCACATTCAAGAAATGGTGCCATGTAGACTATGTAAATAACATATTACATGTTGAAAAAGAGGGGATTGTAGATTTCAAGATTATTTTGACATAGAAGAAATAAAGAGAGGATAAATTCCTATTTATGATTTGTGGCATATTTGATAGTTTTATCTAAATTAAAAAGTGTTTATGCTATTCATGTAAATGATAATAATTTATAGAAAAGTTAAGTTTATGCTCTATTTCTAACTCAGTTTTTCAGTATTTGAAATCCATTGTTGAAGATTTTATAAGCACTTCATTTCCCTCTTTTTAGTCCATCTTCATTCAATTATTCAAAAATGTAAGAGCATAATTTGGTTTGGTAAGGAAGAAAAATGAAATTCATGCTGTTTTATTTCATTTTTTTCTGCCCTAGTAGGTTTCAACTATTTCTCACAGAAAGATAATTGAAAAACTTTATTGTGTTTAGGAGAGTATAATTTATCACATTTCTGTCACACAATAGCAAGGTTAGCCTTTGTACTGAGGGTCACCTTTCTGATCTTCAAGGGTTTGATTAATTGACATTATTCAATTTTCCCACAATCCCTCGGAGAAATTACTCAATGCACATCATAGCTATTATTCTTTCTACATTCGAATAGGAATATTATATTTCATTCCTATTTCCCTTAAATGTAATTTAAGGTAGAATGACTTTTGGAACTGTTCTTTGCAAATCTTGAGATATAATGTGGCAGACAGCTGTCTCTCCAAAGTGACCATTGGTTTCCATGCAGTTCTCCATTATAATGCTTGCTCATTATGTTCTAGTATACTATTAACTTCCTATAATCACTAGAAAATATGACAACCTACTCAACGCATTTTACTATTGACTTACCTTCTACTTGGATTTTGTTTAACTGAATTCAAAATTCAGTATCTATACCTGAGTTTTCAAAAGTTCTTTTCCACTTACATTTAGTATTTCAAGGTGAAGTATGAACATTCAAAACATCTGAAATAAGCAGGATTCTTACAACATTCACTTTCTCATTCAGTAATCAGTGAGTAGCTATTATGTGTACAATCATAGGCACTGACAACATGAAGGAAATATAATAATGCACCCTCTTTATATTATAAGCTTACAGTCAACAAATTGTCAACTAGTATAATTATACTGTAATGGAGAATTGCATGGAAATGAATGAGCATATTAGAGAGACAGCGATCTACTATATTTATATCTCATGATATGTAGAGGACAGTTCCAAATGTCATTGTAAACTACACTTAGGAAAAATACAAATAAAATATATCATTTTCACTCAAAAACAAGCATATATTTTAACTGAAAAACTAAGTAAACTGAGAACTAAAGCAATAGGAAGTTTAGTGTACGCCTGCAAAGGTAATTGTTATATTTATCAATGTACACTTTTCATTTGACATATTGTCTACCACAGAGTAGGTGCTACTATAATATTTTTGTTTGAGAGAAAGGAAACCAGTAAATAAGATATATTGAAATTTTACTAATTATGTGGAATTCTGTAATATGGAACCAGTCTACATACTCATTATTGTTATCTATTAGTTATAGAAACCTACTATGTCTCAGGTTCTCTCTATATTAATTATAGATAGTATTCTTAAGTCATTATTTTATGCTCTATGTTTTCAAGAATTTACTATTTTCTCATTTTCATTACATGAGGAACTACCAAGACTGAGACTTAGAGAGATTAAATAAATGCCAAGTACCACATATCTAATATGGGTCAGAGTTGTGATACAAACAAATGTTTTTTATTGAGGACAGAAAGGAATTAGTTATGTCCATCTATGTATTACTTAAGTAGCCCATGAATAAGTTAGAAATGAACACTACCTCTTTTACATTCCCTAACTAGCTGATAAAGCATTTAGTTCAAAGACTCAAAATACCTCTTTTGCATTGTGGATTGAACACTGAAAGTTGCAACCTTATTTTGCAGACAATAATCTTTTGAGAACAAATGTATTTTCATGAATATGTAAACTCTCAGAAATAAATTCACCTCTGAGTTCCCTTTCCTAAATTAACAAATTGAATAGGTGCTGTGCTTTCTAGAGGGATTAAAAGTCATGATTTAAGTTAACTTTTTTCTTTTTAAATACATTTCAAAGACAGTGAATACGTGTTAAAAGCAAGAATCAGGTTAGTAAAATGAAAATGGAAATAAAGAGTGAAAAAATGAGAGGAAGCCAGTGTTGCCAACTGTTGAAAGTTTAGCATATCCTATAAAGGAACCATTGAGAAAACACAAAAGTTTAATAGTTACTGAGGATTTATAAGTTTGAGTATTTAAAAGCTCTTTCTGCACAGGAGAAATCATAGACAAAGTGCCCAGTTTCCTATATTAGCCTGAAAGATTCAGTTAGTCATGAATGTTGGATAAATATATTTACATATACATATGAACTCAGATTTTAAAGCAGAATGCCCATTACTCCAAATTTTTAATTCCATTTTCCTGTGAAATAAAAATCTCTAGTGAAACTCCCATTGAACCTGTGGCCAGAAGCTCATGAAGATTAAAGGGATGGGTAAGAGGGGTAAAACGAAGAAGGTGGGAACAAAGAAAGAAAAGAACTGTGGAACAGAGAAGGTACTATGATAATTATTTCACAATATATAGGCCTAGCAAGTCATACATTGTACATTTTATATACAATATGTCTGCTAACTATGCCTTAATGAAGCAGGAGAATTTAATAAATATAAATCTCAATTCTAGAAAGTGGTCATTATTTGATTTCAAGCAGCTTATTCAATGAGCTGCTAACCATCTAACCCATCTAACCATAGTATGTTTACTTGATGATGAAAATACCCAGGCTAAATGCATACAGTAGTCATGCAATATATACTACTTATTTTCCTTTAAAATAGGCATTATAAGTTGATTCAGACTTTATGCAAAATAATAACAAGAAGATTGGGAAAGACAATGTCTTAAACTTGGTTGTCATAATAATTATGGTATTGTGTTTGGGAGCCTAATTTCACCACCTTTATTGGTAAATTTGTAATCACTTTCCAACTGACCGAAGACTTCAGTAGAAATTTTGCCTCAGTAATCAAGAATATGTTGTTTCATTATATAGCTCAGAATATATAATTTTCTCCCAGTAATTTATGAATATATAAATAAATTGAGCACTTGCCCAATACTAAATTGCACATTTTAGCATGACTCACCATGAAAGACATCTTTCAATTGTAAATGCACTGTTCCACACTATATTTTTCCTGAAAAAAAAAATCCCTAGCAAATGTGTCAACCTTTATTAGATGTCATGCATGCAAAACCTACTAGGAAAAACAAAATTCATCGCACTTTCAACATGTAGCTTATGTTATTTAAGTTTTTGAATTTTCTTTACTGTCTTTAGAACACTTATTGATCTGCTTTTTTTTTTTTTTTTTTTTTTTTTTTTTTTTTTTTTTTTTTTTTTTTTTTTTTGTATTTTATGTCAAGGATAATGGTCCCGTCATTACGGTCTCATTATTTTTGAAGTGCTGACTTATTAAAATCTAGTTCACCAAAAAGAAGGAAAAAATAAAAAAGAGCCTACATCTTTTATTAAATATCTTCTTTATTTTTCTCTTATATTTTCATTAAGATCATATTAGTTTACAATGTTGCATATGATTCAGAGGTTATCCCTACCTTATAACCTGTGCTTAAAGTTGTGAATCCCTTTCAACTCTAATCATTCAGTAAAACAAGTTGCTTTAAGTTTACTTACTAACTAAACATTCTCAATTTCCATGACATCTAGTGGATTTTATTTTTTTTAATATGTTTTGGACATTTTGCACCATTTTTGCCTTCCCAGGGTATTTTGTATACTATCTCCTCATCACAAATCCATTGGTTTTTTTCTTCTTTTGTAAAATAATGACCTCTAAATCTCTATTGCAGCCCTGAATTCTTACTGAGCTCCAAATCTATGTTCAACACTGATTCAAGGGTCTGTCTAAATATATGTCAACTTCAATTCCACAGCCTCAAGCTGAAAATAACTCCTCTTTGTAAGTCACAACTACCCATTTCCACTTACCAGGAATAAAAGCTAGTCGTCTATACTCTTTCACCCCCTTCAATCCACACTAAAACCAAATTACTTATATGTTGTCTTCAATTTCATACACTCCTTCTTGTGCGTTTATACTACCATCCTCACTGTCTCTTATCTAAGCAATTAAAATGATAAAACTAATCAACTGTTTTCCAGCTTTTCTCCTTCCGGTCTGTAAAATATCCAAAAAAAAAAAAAAAAAAAAAAGACTTACTGGTTATATTAGATCTGAAATTTTTCTGAATTTTGGTAGCATCTCCCTTTCTTCCATGAGAAAAAACAATATGTATTTACTTATTTGGGAGCATTGTTTAATAGGGACTGTGTCACATTTATAAAAAATAAAAATTCAGTATCTCAAAGCAGCGTACAAGTATTTTCATTGAATGACTTGCTTAATTTCACAAAGTCAAGATAAAAATATGTGCCACCTGGGCTAACATAAGGAGACTTAAAAATAATCTCCTCCAGCTCATACAGGTTGTTATAGAGTCCCATCTTTGTGTTTCTAAGACTGAAATCCCTATTTCCTTGCTGATTATCATGCAGGAGTCATTCTCAGCTTCCTGAGATTTCCTGCATTCTTTGACTCTTGAAGCCTTTCCTGAGACAAGTTCACCTCATACTTGGAATTACTTTCATCTCTATTATTATCTCTTCTACCTCTTCTTACATTGCATCTCTGTGACAGCAAAAGAAAGTTCTCTAACTTTAATACCCCATGTAACTAAACAGACCCATTTCCATCATTCACATTTTAAGATGCATAAACTTAATTATAACTGCAATATTCTGAGGATTAAGAGCAGTAAAAGCATGTTCTGGGCAACAACTTATGACTGTGAAGGGTCTGACCTCATCAAAAACGTTTCCTAAATCAGTAGAGGCCAAAATCTGCATCCTTTTCTTAAAATTACAGATGGAAAATGTAGGAAGTAGAAATTTAATTCAATATTTGTGTGTATTTGTTTAAAGCTCCAATAGCTCTTTAAATTCTTCAAAAATGTATTTTATAATATTTTGTTCTAACTCCTCTCATAAAACCATGACATGAGTTCATGAATAGGACTGGCTTCTGTGAAAGAGGCACCTTCACAGAAATAGCAAGGTACGTATATCTTAACCACAGTCCTGAATTCCTTTGTTTAGACAGTCTGAATACCACATGTAAAGATACTTTCTTCTCTCCGTGGAGACATATTTCAGTGTGTGAATTATCTTTTATATAAATCCTGGTTTATATAGTCTCTTATTTGCAGATTTTATATATCTGAATTGGTTTTCCCCAACTGAATAGGTAGCATGGGATGATTCTGAGTAAAGCATTCTTTCATTTGAAGATTACATCTCTAATTTTGAATGGCCTCTGGGCTGTTTCTCCATTCTGACTCTCCAGCCATATTATCTTTATCCCTAAAGTCCAAGTCACTGAAGCCTTTTTTTTTGTTTTGTTTTTTCTTTCCTAAAAGACTAAAGCTTGGAGACTAGTGTGTTTTCCAAGTGTGTTTCATACTTCGACTGCAAATTCAATTTCTGTAGTTCTTCAGTAGGGGCCTTCACTGGTACTCATCTCTAAAGACAGGTATCCTCCCAGGAAAGATGCATTTTTCACAGAGGATCACTTCCGTCATAGAAAAAAGTCTCTACATAAAACCTTTTCAACATATTGTCTTTAGTCTGAGGATCATATTTCTTGTCTGGAGCTGGGCTACCTGGACCATTTTGTGCCCGTTTCTTCTCTGGACTAAACTATTTCTTTCAGGCATTCAGTGAGTTAAAGATATTATTGAAACTTACTTAGTATATTTTTCCATGTGTAGCTGTTTTGTTTCATCAGGTTTATGAATGCTTTTGGAGAACCACGTAATTTTCCATTTAAATTTCAGTGGTTGATAATCATCTTCCATTTTAAGATGACCTAGTACTTTAATTAACTTATTTCTTATTTTATTTGTAGCAAACATTGATTGTTCTGTATCTTTGTAACTCTTTCCTCAAGTTAATATGTTATTTAATTATTAATATTTTCATTAAGATAAATTTCTAGAAATCATGAAATGAAAGAACAAATCCAATATTGTAGTTTTTAATACATGTTCCAAGTGGTTCTCCAGAAATATTAAACCAAGCTTTACCCGTATCAACCAAATCAAGTGTTCAGTTTTTCTCAAATTCTGATATACAATGCATATCATAACTTTAAAAAACTACTTCCTGTCTTATTTTTATTTGATTATGTTTATTTAAGTAACTGCATTTACTTAATGCTGTTTTTATTTTTTCAGGCACTATGAGCAGGGGGAGTGTGATAAACTTCCGGATATTTTTTATAAAAAATATGTAACCATTTTTGTTCAGATTTCATGACCTCAGAACTACAAAAACCTAAAACAATCCTGGTTTACAGTTTCTCTTATGTGGGTGTAAAGATGTAGCAATAAATCAAAAACATTTTTTCTTTTCAGATTTTGTCTTTTTTTAATTTTGTCTTTGTTGTTTCAATTAACGCACTGCTATAATTAAGCACTTGGTTAATTAGAACTTAACAGGAAACTTAATCATAAAATAAAACTATGATGTTTAAATATATGCAGGTGGTTAGAATTCTAATTATTATTGGTTACAACTACCTAAAACACCTGGAAATGGGACTTGGAAAATTATAGGCTGTGTAGGTTTGAAAATAGTGTTATCAATATTATAGTTTTTTATATTATTTCAAATAACTGGAAGCTAGAGTCTGTGTTTGAAGTGTGATCTGAAAATGAATGGAAGATGATGGAATGTAGATAGAGTAGAACATTCATAGTGTTGAGATCATAATGTTGTCCAAAATAGAGGACTTAAGGGGGAATTGTAAACAGTAGCCATATAAAAGTTGGTAATGTAGAAGGCACTTGAAAATTAGATTTTCAAGAAGATCATGAGAAAATTTTCAAGTAATCTCTTGTTGCGTTCATATGCTGTGTGGGGAAATTCTAAGAGCAAATATATGAGCAGACTATAACTTAAAAGGAAAAGTTCAGTATTTTAAATTTAGTGACTGTTGGCTTTTCTAATTCAAAAAGAAGCCATATTGTATGGAGAGAAAGCTACCCTCAGATGCTATTGATATGAAAGTAGACTGATCCAGTCCCAACAGAAAATAGAATGGAGACTCCTCAAAATATTCAAAACAAGATCTACGATATGACCCAGCAATTCCACTCCTTGGCATCTATTGAAATAATACAAATGGACATATGCACTCCAATATTCATGCAGGACTTCTTATAATACATACTCATATATTCATTGCAGGACTATTTGTGATAGCCAAGTTATGGAAACAACATAAGTTCTCAGTAATAGAGGAGTGGTTTAAGGTGTGCCATATATTCACAAAGGAATACCTAGCTATAAAAAGAGACAAAGTTTTGTTATTGCAACAACATGGATGGAACTGCAAGCAATTTCACTAAATAAAATCACTGGGAAAGAGAAAGGCTAATGCTGAACAATTTCAATTATATGTAGAATATAGAGAAACAAAATAAATGGAAACAAACCCTGGAAATATGAATAGAATTGAGTCTACTACTGCATGTGGATGGTGGAAGTGGTAAACAAAGAGAGAATGAGTGTTGTAAGTTTTTATTCAGACTTCAAGTTAAAGTACTTCATATTAATATAAAAATAATGGACCATTAATACTGGAAACATCACTTTTGCTAAAGAAGTGCATTATTTTGAAGGGCAATTGCATGTCATGTCTACCTTTTATTGGGTAATATCATGTAAAAAACCAGATTCCTTTACTGTCATAAAAACTAGGTCCAAAGACACTTTCTTCCATCATTTGATACATTGCACTATGGAAATTGGGTAAGAAAGCAAGCAAAACAGGGTACTTAACAAAACTTACAAAGAGGAGCAACTGGCCATTTAAAGCCAGCCACACACCAGGTTCATTCCAGCCCACCCAAGCAGTAGCAAGACCACAGAAAACTTAAGAGGAGGCAAAGCAGATTTACTCATTAAAAAGATAAGATAAACAAAAGTCATTGAGGGTACAAGGAACCCCTTTGGTAATCTTACAAACCAGTCCAGTCTCTAGTCCAAAAGTTTAAACATGGCCTTCAGTCATGTGCTTCCTTAAAATGGCACCTGTCCCACTTTCAGTCCAGATGAAGGAACCAACATGGTACCATTGCTCCTTCTTCCAAAGGCATAGCTATTCACTTCAAGTCAGAAAAAGCCAAGATGGTGTCATCACTCCTTTCGAAAGTAAGAGAATCAAATCCTGTGAAGAAAACCAGGATGACATCTTCATTCTTCTCCAAAAGGCACAGCTCCAGCATTATTTCAGCTTCAACTCTAAAGTGGCCCAAAATCAGCAAGTCCCACTTGATACAACAGGAGCAACCATTTCAGACTTCTCACAATGAAAACAGCAACATAACATTCTCTTCAGCTCTCCAGATGATATCCAAGCTTCACTGTTTAAAAGTTAAACCAAGTTCTCAAGTACCAAATTTCCAAGTCAGCTTACACAGCATCACAAGTTTCTCCAACATGCTTCCCCAGACTCCTCAGCAGTCCAGGCACATGGCACATGGCAGCTGCAGCCTTCCTCCTGCTCCACTCTGATCTTCTGATCTCCACCTTCTCCCCATCTCTTCTCCTTAAAGCCCCTAATGCTGATCTTATCACTAGAAAGCTTGGCTTCCCTTCTTCAAGTCTCCACCCATCAGTGCACAATGGCTGCCATTCTAATGCAACACTACCATGCTGGGGACCACAACCCGCCCCCCAATTTCACCACAGTCCCTCTATCACTATCATTCCATAACTCCTGATGATTGTGCTTCTCTCATGAAGCCCTGAGCTCACCAACATTTTCTGTCCCCTTGGGCTAAAACATGTCTCTCTCTCTGATGGCTAGTGATATCATTCTACCAACTATTTCCTGGTTAACTTCTCATCTTTCAGTTTTGTTTTCTTTTTCTGCCTGAGTTAGTTATTCCTCCTTTATTATAAGATTTCATCTTACTTAATCACTAAATGTACTGTATTTTGATTTTCTTTTCATTTCTTTGTCTTTCTCAACTGAATTTACATGCTTGAAGGACAGAAATATCCCTTCATCATGATTGCAATCTACAGTGTTTAGGGATGACATATAGCAGATATTAAAAAAATATACAGAGATTAATTTAATGAATTCCTGATGAATAGTCAGACCAATTTTCCATTTATTTACTTATTTATATTTATATTTTCCTCCACAGTGTAGTTAACCCTATGTAGTGAATTCATTCTCCTGTTAGCTGTTTCCCTTTATTATAAATTCCAAAGTATTAACTCAGAGAATTTTTTTTCTTGAAATATCAGGTTCGAGGCAATACACCTGGTAATGTAGGGCAGTTAAAAGGCAGTTAAAAAGGCTGAACTGGGCTTTTTGCAGCTCTACTAGACCAAACCATTATAACTGGAAAGAGCCTTGGTAGAGAAAACTTAATTTGGATTTAGCCTTCCAAAAGCTATACTGTTGGAACAAGCATGAACTCTGGGGATTCTATAAACATCTTATCTCGGGTTCAAGCAAGTTGAAGTAAGATGACCTTGGATTGAAAATGCTCATAAAAGCGGACATAAATTCTATCTGAGAGATGATAATGTCATCCCAGGTCTCAAAGTTCTACAAACAATAATAATAAATAGAATAACCTTCACAAAATAAAACCTGCTCAATTTTTATACAAAAACATCCCATTTTTACAGTAAAATTCATTGGCTATTCTGTGCAAAGGAGTTGGTACAAAGTTCTAGCATAAGACAAGAAATTATCATTTTATTCAGGACAAAGAATTTTCAATATTTTGATATCTAAAAGATACAATATATTTTTACCCACTTTCATGTTCACTATTTTTAGGAAGCAAAATTAACTTAATTTGATAATTCAGTGTTCAGCAAAGATACCACTTTGATAAAAGTTTCAGCACTCAATGAGAAAATTCAACGTTTGGGTTCAGTTAACAAGTTAACTTTTTCAGTTTGAGTGAATTAATTTAAAAGTTTAATAGGGTATATTTTCAATTATATTCTTAGAAATGTAAAAATGTTACAGTGTATATTTAGAAATATATGTTCAACCTGAAAAGCAAAATTAAAGTTTCAGAAAACCAATTCATCAGTTTTCTCTAAATGGAACATTTACAAATTCAAAGAGAGTGAGAATTAATAACCTCAACTTTGAAAACAAAAAGACATTTTTAATCCATTTTCAAACTTTTGGCACAAATAATCTGAGCAATTCAAGTTTAGAACTTATGTACATATTATATCCTAAATGATCTGAATAGATTTTAGGGCCCTGCTTATAATGAGAACATGATTCACAATAACTGGCAATCAAAGTTTTCTTGATAGTATATATCCAAATTAAAGTGAAAAAGAAATTGATAGGAAAACACAACTGTAATCTAAATAGTATATTTAAAACAATCTTAAAATCAAAATTATTTAAAAGATTAGAAATTTATAAGTCAATGTACGCATCTTGTGATATATAAACATTTAAAGTTGATACATATTGGAATTTTCACATATAACTATGTGAAATAAATGACTCCTCAGCTAGAAAGTTTAGAAATCATTTTAATGAAAAATATGGACTCATTGAAGGATTTTGAAAAGGACTACATTTGAATTTAGATAGCTCCTTAAGACTGCACAGGGAAGAGGCTAACAAGGTAAGGAAGAAGGAAAGCAGGGAGAACAGTTCAAAATCTTCTAAAATTGCAGACTATAAATGATCAAAGCTTAACTCATGCTATTCTAAATAGAGCTACAGAAAAAGAGAATGACTCAGATGGATTCAGAATTATTTCAGGAATGAAATCAAGATGTTTTAATTACTGGGAAGTAAGGAGTAAAAATATACACTGCTCTGTAATGATAAGGCATCATAGTTGTCAAGGCTGATCACTTGTTTAACCATTGGAAAACTGGAAATAGGGATGCATTGTTTGAGGAAACCAGACAGAGTGGCTGTGTGTCTCATGAGATATGAATGCTGTTAAAAATTCTCACCAACTGAAGGACAAAGTTTTCTGTAATGTAAAATCGTCTTTGCACCTCATGGTAAATTCACAAATCCTATTCAATATCCCATTGAACTAGGAATACATACAGGCTAATCAATAACAGGGTGAGTCAAATGATTAGTGAACCCTGAGAACTAACTGTAAGATAAGTGTAAAGAGGCAGCCATCGTACCTTGTACTAACTTCATCATTAATTGACTAAATGATGACTCTCATTTTGGAGCAAATACTTAAGATTAAATAGCTTCTATATCATTTTGGTTGACAATATTTTGTGAAGGGAATTTCTCTATTTCTCCTGTCTAAACGATTTAATTTAGAATAATTTGAAATATAAGAAAGCTCTCCCTTTATTCAAGCTGGAATTGCCTTCATTCTTAAGAGGTAAAATGGGATTCACAATAGACTGGTCACTCAAGCAAAAATTTTAATTTCCCCTTAATGTTATACTGTTCAAATATGCAAACAGCTTTATATCTATCATCCCAAATCAAGTATTTTCTCTGTGAATCAAACAGTTTTAGTCCCATCTGCTGCCATTGTGTCTTTGTGAAAAGTCTTATTTAGGTGCTAGAGTAAATGTTTCTTTCCACTGCCTTCTATTTCTATCATGCCTCTTACTGTCAGCTGTGTATTCTTGAGTACTATATCACATTGAAAATTTAAGATAGGTGCTATAGCTGGCTTGATAGGGACCACTCACAATCTATTTCCCTGAGAGCTTTGGTAGAATACACACAGAAGCTGCATATAATGGTGCAAGAAGGCAAATTGTTTCATCATATGTCCTCTTGTTCATGCTCACTTATAATCCCCCTTTTTTGTATGACTGTCCAAACCATATGGGGAAAGCTAGAAGAACTAACTAAAATAGTAGAATGTTTATTTGTAAACAGGCACTCAGAGTTGGATATGCAACATTAACACTCCTGCCAGATTTTAAGACAGCCAAATCAGCTTGAGCAAGAACACAGAAAATGAATTCAGAAACAGGTGAAAAGTGTGGCTAGGTTTCTCAACACATACATTTCAGGCATAAATTTCTCTCTCTCATTTTCATATTTAAATTTTTATATGAAAACCTTAAAAAATAAAGAGTGGTGCCACAGTAGATGATAGATAGATAGATAGATAGATAGATAGATAGATAGATAGATAGATAGATAGATAGATAGATAGATAGATAGATAGATAGATAGATAGATAGATAGATGAATGATAGATGATAGATAGATAGATAGATAGATAGATAGATAGATAGATAGATAGATAGATAGATACTATCTACATCTAAGAAGTACAACTTCACACATTACTACGCTGAATACCATATTCACACTCAGTACCATGTATTTAATGACATTGACCACTATTAAGTTGATATTTCTTGATAATTATATTTCAGTACAGTAGTACTAGGATCATTAAACAATGAGCACCAGGAAGTAGAAACTGACTTTAAAATCCCTTATTCATTATTTGTTCCCAAGAAGCTTAAAATCCTTAAAGATTGTTGCCAAATCCTCAAATTACTAACCAAGCAAGTTTCTCAACACCAAAAGATTATTTTAAACTTTTTTTTCTGAGAAAGTCTCATTTAAATGGAAGAAAGAAATGTTTATTGACACAATTATAATAAAAGTATACTGACTGTAATCAGGAATTATTATGGAGTAGGGTGCAGGACACCCCAGGATCTCCAAACAGGTTCTGCCATCAGTTACATCAAGACAAAACATACTATAATATGTGATACCATCAGTGGAAGGGTCTTCAATACAATTGGTATGTAATAAAGAGAAAAGGGAAAGATAATATAGTTTCCAAATCAGACACCCAAAGTAACCCATCCCTTCATAAGCAAATACCCAGCCAATTAGAGTTAGCCCAAAGCAGAGCCACTGAGACCCAAAAGCTTGCAACAAATCTAAGATATCTTCTGGTGGGGATCCCATATAACAGGGGCAAAGGAGACCCAGCACATCTGGGATGAAAGAAGCAAAATTTAAATCAAGATAATGGCTGCCATTGTTAACTTTTACACAGGTCTCTCACCCACATCTGTTTCAAATGTCTTCTTCCATGTTCCCCAAGTTCCTGATAACAGTCCAAGGCCAAGAAACAAGCTCAGCTTCTTCATGTCTCTGCTCCATGTGCCTCCTACAGGTCTCCTTCTTGCTCTCCTACCTTCTTCCTTCCTTCTTCCAGTTTTCTTTCCAACTTCTCCTCCACCTTGCTCTACTCCACCTTTCCTTGGATAGGGAGGGAATTCAGAACCTCCCCTTTCCCTTGGGGATCACCCTATTACAGAATTTTAATATTTTATCTTAAATATTGTTGACGTTCTAATTTATTTCTCAATAGTACTTTTAGGTATCATTACCAAAATCTTATTAATATCAAAGTCTAGAGTTTAAAAAGTCAAGCAATCTTCTTACATGGGAAGACCAATCGATAGAACTGGGATTTGATTTGTGTATAATTTATAGTTCAAGCTTGTGTTCTTATCCACTTGTACACTATGGTGATTTTAATGCCATAACACCTCCCATTTAACCACTTCTCTGCAGGTAAAAACTAAGTCAAATTAATAACACATTTGTTTCTACACTTGATCTTAGCCAAAAGGCCGAGAAGCGATAATAACACATTTGTTTCTATCCATATTTCTAAATAAGCAAACTGGTAACTAACTGTTTAAGAGAAAGTACTAAATTATTATATTAGTGTTAAAAATTTATGAGTTTCCCTCCTGAATAACAGCAACACATGGCATTGTACAATGGTTCCCCTCAGCTATTTCTTCTAATTAATTCCTGTGTCATTCTGAGGTCAATAGTAACTTCCCCCAAGCCTTGTGTATTTACTTCATCTTTTGTGAGCACCAAATAATTTGGTGCAAATAGTAATTGATATTAGTTTCTTCTTTTTAAAATGTACTGCATGCTAGTGTGCCTTTGTGAAAAGTAATAGAAAAATAGGCCTTTCTCTTGAAAATTCGGTCAGATAGTAGTTCACCATATACAAATGAATCAAGGGGAAAATAGCCCAACTTCTAGTTATTTGCCTTACTCTTTTATGTTTATAAAATATATGAGGTAATATTCAAATATTGTGATACATCAAAGATGCCCTAGCCAAAAAAAGAAGCATTGACAAGGGAAGGACCTAAGTTGAATTTCTAACTTCAACATTTCCTGGTTAAATAACCTTATGAAAATAGTTAAACATAAATTCAAATGTCACCACTTGTCAAAAGAAATTCTACAACATGAAGATGAAAAAAAATGTGATCACACACACACACAACTAGAATTGTCTTTCAGCTTTTGCCAGACTTAAAAAGCATAATTAACCCCAGGAGTTAAAACTGCAGATGTTAGAACATTTTGGTACAAAACACCTATAGAAATCAGCTTACAACTATTTGTATTGGGCTAAACATTTAGGGGTTATGAATATTTAATGAAATTGGTTTTCATGCCCATAAGCCTAATTCTATCCTCCATTCTCTAAGTGTTTAATTGAACTCAATCTGCTTACAACGTGTTTTCATATTTTATTCTAGGTGTAATACTAACCTTTATGTAACCTATTTGTTTTTTGTACAATAATGATTTGCATTCTCATGTCACTATTTAGCTGCTTATTGACATTTTCAAAATAAAAAAAAACATTATCTATGTTTAAAGGAGGAAAGAATAGAGAGATGTAGACAGTTATAGTATTTAACAAAAGGGGTATAAAATACTAGAAGTCCTAAAACTGCTTCTTTTCACTTAAATATGGAAAACATGAGGTAACTCACTTGAATAGATTGATCTAATTAACTCATTATGTAAAGACATCTTACTATAAAATAGTTATTTGCTTAACTGTAAAGAGGTAAACTTGCCAGACTCTAGCAACTCAAATTTTACTGCAATGCAAATTACTCTTGAATTTTCTGGACACAAACCCTGAGGTGGAGAAAGTGAGGGTTACCGGAACCCTACTGGAAAATATTTGATGGCTGGGCAGCTGTATTCTAATATGTCCACAAATACTCATTCCCTAGTCAAACAGAAACACAGTGGGTTCAATAAATCTAATTAGGAAACTGCTCCATAATTAGCCTCATCAACTTGTTGAGGTTTTTGTTGAAGTAAACTTCCACGAAAGTTAAAACTTCATTACTTGACCATTTTCGATTCCATTAGGGATAATTTTTGGCACTTTGCTTATTTCCTAAAAGAGTATAAAGTAACCGTTATATATAACATTATATAAGTACACATAAATGATGAATATACAATAAATAATGAATACACAATAAACATACATGTGATCTTGAAAAGATTCTATTTTATTTCATTTTCTATCAATCCCCAGCAAATCAGAGCTTGTGTATTGTTATATTTTTGAATGCATTTACCTTATAAATAATAAAATAAATCAATCTTAAGTTACTATTTTGTGAATTGTTTAAAAGTAAGAGCAAGAGAAATCTGTATTCAAATCTGTCTTCTGCAATTATTAGTGGTATAACTACTACTAATTCTTAATATTCAGCTTCAATTCAGTCTGTAAACTGTGAACAATAATAACAGTATCCATAAGGTTTCTGAGATACATGAGACCTAACTTCATGTTTCAGTAAGCATATGCGAGAACTCTATAAACATATGGTTCTCCCTTTTTTAATAATTAATTTCATTTTTAATTGATTGTATATATATTTGCATATAGAGTATTTATATATTATATAAATATATTATATATATATATATATTGCCTACCCCAAAGTTCTCCCATCACTTTATCACCCATGAACCATCATCTTAATCTCTTGTGCCCATCTCTCCCTCGATTTTATCCCCTCCCCCTCTCTTGCTCTGTGCTTCAGTTCTGTTGACAGTTTTACATTTTTCTTGTCACATGTCTGTTTGTTTGTTTTCCCAATATTTCACATATAAGTGAGACCATCCAGTATTTCCCTTTTTCTTTCTGACTTATACTGCTAGCATGATTCCTTCTAGCCCCATCCCTGTTGCTACAAATGACATAAGTTTGTCTTTTTTGATTGATGAATATTATTCCATTGTGTACATATACCACAACTTTCTGACACATTTGTCTGTTTGGGGGCATTTGGGTTGTTTCCATATCCTGGCTATTGTAAATAGTGCTGCAATAAGCATCTGAGTACAGATGTCCATTTGAATTATTATTTTTGTATCCTTTGGGTAGATTCCCAGAAGTGGGATTGCTGGATTGAATGGTAGTTCCATTTTTGGTAGTTTAAATGTCCTCCACAATGCTTTCCATAATGACTGAACCAGTTTGCTTTCCCATGAGCATTGTGAAAGTGTTCCCCTCTCTCTACATCACAGCCATCCCCCCCCTTTTCTTTGCATTTCCCTGCTGAGCGTTTTTTCGTATGCCTATTGGCCATTTGTATTTATTCTTTTGAGAAGTTTTTTTTTAGCTCTTTGCCCATTTTCTTGACTGGGCTTTTTGCTTTGTTTTTGTTAAATTGTGTGAGTTTTTTGTGGATCTTTGTTATCAGACCCTTATTACTTGTATGGAGGGCAAATTTTTTTCCCATTCACTGGGAGTTTTGTTTTGTTTTCGTTATTGTCTCTTTTGCTCTGCAGACACCTTTTAATTTGATATAGTTTCAGCTGTTTATGTTTTCCTACATTGTTTTAGTATCTGTAGATGTGTCATGGAAGATTTTATTAAATAAAATTAATAAAAGTGTAGGTCTAGGAGTGTTTTGTTCACATTTTCTTCTATGTATTTTATGGTTTCAGGTCTTACTTCCAAGGCTTCTCTCCATTTTGCATTGGCTTTGGTACGTGATGTGAGAGAGTACTCTATATTTCTTTTCTTGCATACAGTGGTCCAGTTTTCCCAGCACCATTTATTGAAGAGACTATCCTTGTTCTTTGCTCCTTTGTCAAAGATTAACTGGCCATTTTGTGTGGCTTTGTTTCTGGGCTTTCAATTCTTTTCCATTTGTCTGTGTGTCTGTTTCTGTTCCAGTATCATGCTGTCCTAATTATCATGACTTTGTAGTACAATTTAAAGTTTGGGAATGTAATACTTTCATACCCTCTCCTATTAAGCAGGAGAGCTTTGGGTATTCAGGTTGTTTATTGTTCCAATATATGTCTCTTTCTATTCATCTCCATTAAGCAGAATAACTAGATAGAGCACCAGCACAGTGCATCAAAGTATGGGAGCACCCAAAGGTGGAAAATGAAACCAAATAATTCATAGGTGATTTTCAACATATTACATGTCTAAAGCAATTAAGAAAGTGTTTATTTCTACCTAAAAACTACCACCTATGTCTTCATGTATAAGGGTATGATTTTCTCTAGAAATACAAAATAATTAGATGTTTTACTACTAGCATCTATGATTTACCTGCTTTATGATATCATTAGAGATTCAAGATTTTCTTTTGAAATTTCACTAGCTTTTGCTTTTAGTTATTGTTCATGAACATTTAGTTTCATGCTTGCAATATGATGATTTCTGTTAGAGTCATCATATCTCTGTGCAATACAGAAAAAAAAATAGACTGTGTATGTGCCCTATGTGGGGAGGAGAGTGGTGTGGGGAAGAGGACAACTAATCCCATTCTTTTTCCTTCAAAATTCCTCCTACATCTCCATGAATGACTTTTACTGGTTCTAAGTCCAGTGTTTAATCAAACTGTCATTTTCAACTGCAAAGGACAGCAAGATATTAACCAAAAAATATATTCTACAATAACAAAAAAGAAAAGCTTTTTTATATAGGAAAATGGGTGAGAGTGGGCAAATAAATTCAGTGCCTGCCATGGTAGTCAAAATAGATATGCCAGAGTGGAGTTGAGAACTGGAATTGTATATGCATATTTTATAGTTAGTAAGAATAGTCTCAATACTTAGGAATGCCTTCAAAATGGGTGAGTAAGAAATTCTCTTCCATAAAAGCAAAAACTAAAAAAAGCAAGCTAGCTGGCATAAACTTTTAGAACCAATTTAATCCAAAACTCTGGTTGTTAGCAAAAGTCTTGCAGCAATTGAAGATACTTAATTTTAAAAAAAATCCCATTTTCTCTAAGAAATTATCATTGCCACTTACCCCACCTCCATCTCCCACTCTTCAGCTCAGTGGTAACCATAAAAATAACAGCCATCATTTCTAGTACTGAAGGGTTCAGAACCACTTCATTTGCAAAGAATTGCAGCTATTTGTCTGCTGACTGGTGGTTCCCTGGAAGACTGGCTGAAGAGACTAGTCTTTATTTCAACTGTCAGAGTTTCTCTTGTGCTAAAACTTCCTGGGGTTGGAGGATGTGTCAAAAAGATTTATAAGCTAATATTTTAGACTCTGTTGTCTGGAGCAAGAGTTATCACTTGGGGAAAAAATTAAACTATGAAATTTTCACATAAACAATTTCCAAGGCTCATGAAATTCTGCTAGGTAGACAGTCTCAAACCTGTTGAATATAGGAAATCTCCCACTATCTCAGCTGATTGGGAAGCTTCCCAGGAGCCAGCATCACACTAGGCTCCTACTTGCAGATAGAATAGAGGCATTGAAGATACAGAGCTCAAATATAAACTAACATTAAGATAATCAAATTATCAGTACTATAAATCTGGCAAAGTAAATGAACTACCCAATCAATTACTACATCCTAGATAATTTTACCAAAAAAAAAAAAAAAGGCATTTTGTGCTAAGAATGAAAACAAAAGAAGCACAATGAAGAAAGACCGGGAAGAAAGAGAATGAGAAGTAGCAGAAAGGACTAGTAGCAAAAGGTACATAAAATATGTATAAGCTAGTAAATGAGGGCATTGATCAGAAAAGAGAGAATAAAAGGCAGATTTAAGGTTGTTCATTCCCCTGTATGGCAGATTCTGAAAAAAATTCAAAGTAAACTAGTGCTGTTGAGATATCTCTCCCATAGCTTGGGATACAGAAATAAACATGGACCTCTATTTCTCTGGAATCCTATTGTTCCCGCTCAAGCTTCAATAAATCCAGTATACTCTGAATTGATTTGAAGATGCTAAGATGAAATAGCTCAATAATATCTGACTGTGAAAGGAATTCAAACGGCAACTAAACCACACAAACCTCAAACAGTATAATGTGTATTTCTACAGAATTAGCTCATAAATACATGAGATTCATATTCAGCAATTTCACTGTACTATTAAATTTTTGTTAATTTGTTTGCTAGATTTGGGTAGAAACAAACTATTAAATCCATAGACAATCACATGAATACCAGTGATGTAATTAATTATGTTCTTAAAATTTTCACATTTCTAAGACTTAAAAAAAAACCCTCCCTCTAAGGGGTGTATTGATCAGGTATATCAAGAGAAAAAACAAATGAGTAGCTTTTGTATTCATTTATTTTTTTACTATAAACATTGGTGTTAAAGGGCATAACCTAAATGTTTAGCAACTAAACAATTAACTGGTTTTCATCTATAAATAATGGAAATTTTCATTCACTGAATTTGTTCAAAGGAATCTGTTCAAGATTGCAGTGGCATAGTATACTGCATACTGAGAGTTCTAGAAATGTTGCATATGTTAGTAAAATAAGGTGACTAATTTGGAGACTATCATTGGAATGATATTTTTTAAAAATTCTGAATGAAGATGCTGCCTTAAATTTTTTGGATGTATGAGGAATTCAGATGATGGAAGGCAGCTATGCTAACCACTATACCACCAATGCTCAGGCAAATTCAGATGATGGAATGAAGATTCTTTTCCACCTCTTACTTTAAAACTACAGTTTCATTTCATATATCAGCAATTAACTTCAAATAGCTTTGAAACTCTTTTATCATGTCAACTGAACAATTTATTTCATTTTTTTTGAGTTTTAATAGTAGAGCCCTGCCAATAACAGTATTAAGATCCTACATTTATAAAACATTGTCAATGCCAGTTACCACCTAAGCTCTTTAATAATTTATATGATCCCTACAAAATATTCAGGTAAGATAACTGACACACAATATTAAGTAATTTATTACAGATCACATACCAAGAGGAAGTAAGACTGTTAGGTGCATAGCTATAAATATCTTCAATAGAAAAGAAGTTTCTAATACGGATAACCAAAACTAGCGTTTCAGAAAACTAGAAAGAGAAGAGTAAATAAAATTCAAAGTAGGAAGGTATAATCAATATCAGAGCAAAAATCACCACATTAAAAAGCAAATATATATATAAAGCAATTGTAACCAGAAGTTGGTTATTTGAAAGGATTAATTAAATTGATAAACCTTTAGCTAAGCAATAAGATAAAAGAGACCAAAACCAATCATGGAGTAACTTACTCTACCAAAGTTAAAAGGATTTTAAAAGAATGTTATAAATACCTTTATCTTAATAAATGACACTACTTAGATGTAATGAAAAGATTTCTAGGAATCATAATAACTATCTAAAGAGAAAATATAAAATTTGAAGATATATATATTAACTGAAGATATTTAATATTTTTATTACAAATCTTCCCACAAAAGAAAGTTATGACCATATTGTTACAGGTGAATTCCAGTAAACTTTTAGTGATAAAGTATTGTATCTCAAGATGTAGGAAGTACCACCTATCTTAATTGATACTTAGGAACAGACAAATAAATTTTTTAAAATGAGAAAAGTCTACAAAAATATATGATCCATAACCATACCTATAATGAAATTTAAACTTAATAGAATAAGGACTTAAAAAATCCTTAACAAAAATTATATAAAGTATTAACATAATATTTTACTTAGGAGTACATATGTCCCTTTTGAATTGGTGTTTTTGCATTCTTCCCATAGATACATAGGAATGGAATTGCTGGGACATAGGGTAGATTTCTTTTTAATATTTTGAGTGACTTCAAAAATTTCCCACTAGGACTGGACCAATCTACATTCCCAGCAACAATGTACTGTTATATATAATCATTCTTCTCCAAAACTTCCTAGATTTGATTGGCATTTCCCTCATGATTACGATGTTGAACATTTTCTTTTTTTGTGTACCTGTTTTTCATCTGTGTGTCTTCTTTAGAGAAGTGTCTCCTTAATTATTATGCCATATATTTTATTGGTGTTCTTTTCTTTTTATTGAATGTATTGAATTGTAAGTTTATAGATCTTTGATATACTATATTGTGATGTGCAAATATTTTCTGTCTTTCGGTTTGAGTTTTTGTTTTAATCACTGGGGTATTTTTTGCTATATAGCACTGTTTTGTTTAATGTAGTCTCTCCCTCCCCCTTTTTTTTTCTTTGCTTTTGTTTCCCTTAACATTATACTTTAGTCCCCAGAGATATTACTGAATTCAATGTGGATCATTACAGCTTATTAGAAGCCTCACACATATTTGGTAATATTTATTAAGATGTATTGTCCTGATTTCTTTCTTGTTGTCACCCATGCTGCTTTTTGAATCTGGAAAGATAAAGGTCTAGTTTTACAATCATTAATAGTGATAACAGAGAAGATGAACAATGAGAAAGTGCACAGAAGTAGCCAATATATAATATCTAACATAGTATTTACATTTATTTTAGTGTGTTGACTTTAAGAAAAGATGGTTATGCAAATAAGACTGTACTTGATACAATAGTTTTACTTTCTCTTTGTGTTCCATCTGATATCTTTCCTCTTCCTGCACAGAGCTAATCTCTCAGTTTTAACCTCTGCAGCATTTCACTGAACAACCACTTCTCTATTTTTTGATATCCATCACCTTCTATATTTCTATATTCCTCTCTGTGAGTATTCTGAGGATTCCAGAGAGGCATACTCTCTGGAGGAGTAATTAATTTCATTCTTAACAACTGAAGAAAAAAAAAAAAAAAAGATTACCTTGGATGCTCAGTGATCCTTGTTTTCTTTTAATTTATGAGTATCAGCATACTTTCATCCCTCTAATAGCATTTTAATTTATTTCAAATAGAGAAGAAATTAAAGTGTATTCAATATATCAGCTTGAACTAATCTTAAAGCAAAAATATTTTTTGTTTTATTCATGTCAATCGGAAGTCCATAAATCCTCTAAGGTAAGAACACCAATTAATTATTTTTTTAAATATTCATAGACAAATGTAGTGATTAAATAGCAGTCATCAGATATTACAACATGAGAAGAGAGAATGTATGAAAAAAGTAAAGGAAAGGAAGGAGGGAAAAAAGAGAGAGAGGGAAGGAGGGAGGGAGGGAATTTTGAGATTATAATAAAAAGTCTTTCCTTGGAATTCATCTTTGCTCTCTTTCAACCTTTATAAACTATGGAAATATGTTTCAGTTCTAACCATTAATTTGAAATAATATTATTAATATCAAGTATATTAAATGATATTTCTAAAATGAGATCAAGAAGTGAATATGAGCATAATTATTAACTGTAAATAGAATAATTTGAAGAATTGCTTGAAAAATTTAGTCTTTTTGCAATCACTGTACTGAGGCATTGACACACTGATGAATGTAAATTCAGATTCATTCTCAGTATACTAGTAATGGGGGAAACATTCTCAACAAATATGGAATATCTACCCAAAAAAATCACACTTAATGAGAGGAAATAGAAAGTTGCTTGCTAATATGAGAGCAAGTAATACATGCCCCTTCACCACTTGCTTTATTACAATTTAGCATTCTGTTCCGGGGGATTATTTACATGTATATACATATGTGTACATATGTGTATATGCATATCTGCATGTGTTCTACAATATCTACATTCCAGCTATGAATAACTAAGTCAGGGTTCAAAATAAATCACATTACTTATTTGATGGAATTAAAATATAAATTTGACTTACAATTTCAAATTAAATTTATGTTATTAAATGGTGGTCCAGGATCACACACTCTATCATCTATATAAATTGACCTACAAATTAGAGAAAATTGCATTTTTATGGGACCTTGGCATTTCAAAGCACTTTCAAATGATCAAATATAATCCTCATAACAGTATGGTGAGGAAGATAGAGCTGGTATTCAATAATTTATACTCTTCAAGTGAACTTTCACTGCAGCAATGTCATAGGAGCAAAAAAGAGGCAGGTATTATCATAATCTCTACTTTGTAAATGAGGAACTGGAGAGCTGTGAGATAAAATCTACTTTGACAGCTAAAATGAATTGGGAACCTCATGACAAAAATATCTGAAAAGGTGTATGTGGGCATAAAATTTAAAAATTAAAGAAATTTCACTAGTGTTCCCATTTCAGTCTTTATAAAAAAACAGCTTAGCAATCAAGCCCTGTAAGGGCTCTAAAGCATACAAATTTTGAAATGGTTAACATCTCAAAAGTTTCTTTTCACTTTACCATTTTTACCACTTTTAACTCCTTTTTGCAAGGAACTAAAAACAGAATTTGGTTTTGAAAGTAGAAACTAAAATGTTACTGTTTAGTGAAAACTTCAAGCTACGATTCATAAAACGCTTTGGTAAAACAGGAGCAACAAGGATCCCAAATACAAACAATAGAGAATAGTTAAAATTATTTTTATTTTTAGAAAGATTGCTTTAAAAAACTTTCAGTATTTTTGATGGTACTTGTACTTTGATTGTATAGATTATATTGTTTGGCAAAACTACATGAAGGGTATAAATTCTACTTTATTATACCCATAGCATTTTCCTGTGTTCAAAATTATCGTAAAATTAGTAACTAAACAAAAACCCAATCTTGGAAAAAGACTTGCAAATTCACCCACCCTCCATTCTTTTCTCATTTAACATAGAATCATCATGGATTTTTTTTTGCTGGAAATTGTTCTCTGTGTTGGGAAGAGAGATGAATTTATGATAACAAAACCACTGCTTTCACTAAGCATCTGATTTATTTCAGGGGAGAAATTATGGGGAAGCAGAATACACAATAATTTTTTCATATGGTAAATACAGTCCCTTTTAGATTTAAGAAGATAAAGAAAACAAAAAATAAAGTAATATTGTGGTTGCAATTAGCACAGCAAGGAGAGGAACAAAAGATAACTTTTATCTAATCATTTTGAGAGACACCTTTGCAAATTGAAACAAAGGAGACCACAAAAGGATCTAATGAACATAAGAGATCAGGATGACAGTTCACAGGTGACATTATGGTGGAAGAAATTCAGGCTATCCAATGATGTATATAATATATTTATAAATCAATAGATATATATAAATAAATAAAATTTTGTGGCTATTACAAGAAAACATTACGTCATCAGGACTAACAGGATGCGATTTTTCATCCTTGAAAGTTCAAGGTACATTATAATTAAAAATAACTTTTTTCTGAATATGATGTTGTTATAAGATTCATAAAATGGTCTTATAAGCAATTTATGTATGGCAAAGTAGATGTCGCAAAAATGCTTCTGCAGGAAAATGGATTAATTGATGAGAAAGATGTTTATCTCTTTAGAATGTTTGTCTCCAGCATGACATATATGTTCAATATTCACCTCACAATAGATATTTTGCAAATAATTGATTTCCTTTTGAAAGGGTAATCAAATTAATAATTCATAAAATCATAATTTTTCCCAACCAAGCAGAGATCTGTATCCTGGATTATTTTTCAGAATGGGAAGTCTTATGCCAATAGATTTTCTTCAAAGTAAGCAGGATTGCACTATAAATTAAGTGAGGTCATATTTAATAGAAAAACAGAATTGCAAAATAATTTCACAATAAACAAGAGTGGACTTGCAGTGAGAAATCTCAAATCATCTAAATAAACGCAGCTCAGGCAGTTCTATAATTTTGTTATTCTCACAAATGTCAAAGACCTGTTCTTGCATTTTGTATCTTGCTAATAGTATCTGCCTCTGTAACTTGTGCAATACAGACATGTTCTTTCATTTTCTAGTTCTAGGACTTATCACACACCTTGTCTAATAGATCTTTAATTTATTGTCTTGAATTTCTTCTACCTTCCTATTCCCATAACCAGTCTCATAAATCCCAGTCTCATTGTCTTTGCTATAGACTTTTCTCGCAGTTTATTTCTCCTCCTCATGTATCTTTACTACTTAACTAAGCTTTTTAAAGAGCGATACCAAAATGAGCAGTCATCAATTACAGTATTTTCATTAATCTAAAATTATTGGCATTACATATATAAGATATATATCTCCTTTATCACCTATGATTACATTAACATCATCACCTTACATATTTATTCATTATTTTGAATTTAGCACGTTCCTTATGAGATTCAGTGTATTTGACAGTTAAGAATGTGGGATGATTAAATAGTTACAATCTAGATTAAATTCTGCTTTACTACTTACTAGCTATTTGACTTTGTGACTTTATTGTTCTTTCTGTAAAATAGTGATATATATACATATATATGTATAGATGTACATGTATATATATATATCCATCTTTCAAAAGGCATTATTAGAACTAACTGTATGTATATATGTATATATATATACACATATATAGCTAAAATTGCATATAGTTATATATGTATTTATATATACATATATATACAAGCTCTATGTCTTTGGCTTTGTGTATATATATATATATATACAAAATCTATGTCTTTGGCTTTTAGTAACTATCAATCCTCTAAGAATTTGGATATAGTTATCACTCTAAAGTCTGTTAATGATGATGATGATGTTGATGATAACTAGTGATGGTGATGATAGTACAGATGTATAGAATTTCCAGAAGCACATTATTTTTTGAAACTTGTTTTCTTTTTGGCAGCGTTTGGTCATTTCATGACATAGTCAAAGTTTTTATATAAAAGAAATAAAGTTCTGAGGTCACAAATACCTATTACAGAGCATATCTTGTTATACTGTTCATATTTGTTTTCATGTGAATGAGTGGAATATTTATATATTATAGATCTGTGTGTTATCTATTTAAATTAATGATTATTATACTTCTTGTGTCACAGGATTTTTTTTTCCAGACTACATCTTGCTATTTTTGCCTGTGGAACTGTAGGCTTACATTGCCCGGAGTACCATGAACTCAAGCATGCCCCAGTCTCAGCTTCCCAGGTAGCTGAGATTACAGGAGCACGCCACCAGACTCAGCTATATGTTTTTTGGAACTGGATCTCACTATGTGCCCCGGGTGGGACTCTAACCACTATCCTTGGCCCTGGCCACGGTTTCATAGGCTCCCGATTACAGACATGCACCATCATGTCACAGGATTTTATGCTAATTCAGTAAGTATATAGTTTTCTTTCAGAATTGCCTGGTTCATTATGAGCAATGTTTAAGCACTATTTGTGTGTTTTATTATTTTCTAAATTTTATTTATTTAAAGTAGATATATTTCTTATCAAATATCTAGTACCCAAAATGCATGCAACACTTAATAAACATGGTCTAACATATGTGTGGAATCTAAAAACATTGAAGTCATAGAAACAGAAAGGAGGATATTAGGGTGGGGATGGGCAAAATTAGAAGATGTTGGTTAAAGGGTTTAAACTGTCTTTTATAAGACAATTGGAGACATAACGTATAGCATGGTGACAATAGCTAGTAATGTTTTGTATATATATGAAATTTGTAGGAAGTGTAAATATCAAGTGTTCTCATCACACACACACAGAAACACACAGACATATACACATGTACAAGGAAACTATAAGTTTAATATATCCATCAGTTTGATTGTAGTAATCATTTCACAATGAATATATATATATATATATATATATACATATATATATTGCAACATGTGAAAATGTTAACACATACAATTTTGCTTATCAATTATGCCTCGGTAAACCTGGAAAAAAAAAAGTTCTATGGTTTTAGCAATGAGTGTTCCATTTTAGCAAGATTAGAATGAGTCTCCATTTTAGCAAGATATAGAATATTAAATATAATACATTTTATTGTATCTATAACCCCCACCCAATGAGTTTAAAGGAGTGGAGAAATTGTAGGTCCCATAAGAATACTACTATTACATTACAGACCATTACAAATAATAAAATAATATCCTCAAATGGCATTCGTTAGTCCATATCCAGTGTTACTATCATCAATTAGTGTTCTTTTACATTTCTTCACAATGGCCGGGCACGGTGGCTCGTGCCTGTAAGCTTCAGCCTATGAAGTGGCCGGGGCTAGGGATGGCGGTTCGAGTCCCGCCGGGGCCACGTAGCAAGACCTAGTTCCAAAAAAAATAGCTGGGCGCGGTGGCGCGCGCCTGTAATCCCAGCTACCTGGGAAACTGAGGCTGTGGATTGCTTGAGTCTGTGGTACCCCGGGCAACAAGAGCCTGCGGTTCCACGGGCAAAAATAGCAAGACCAAGTCTCGAAAAAACAAAACAAACAGACATACACTTCTTCACGATGCTCTAAAATTCTACAACTTGAGAGTTCTGAACACAAAGTTATGACTCAGCCCTAAACTAATAGTAACTCACAAATTCCAAGCAAAATCTTTGAATCAGTGACCTTTTGAATAACCTTTAATGGTTATACTGAACAAATGTCTCCAGCTAAGACAAGGTTGCCTTGGCATTCTTTTATTAGACAAATATTTACTGTGGCTTTACTCTACGCCAAGTGCTATATTAGGCATTGGGGCAGTGGCTGGCAAAATGAATGCAGCTTTTATTCACATGAGAAGCAGTGTCTGTAGGGAAGTCAGACATTAAATAAGAACAATCTATACCTCTAAAGTGTTTCTCAAGGAGAGTCATTAAAAATCAAGATATTCATAATAATTATGTCATCTGCTCTCTTATTTGCTTCTCCATTATATATTTTATTCCAATTTCATTTAGTCAAGTTCAGAATCTTCACCAGGTAGCAGTGCATACAGTCTATAAGGTGTACAGTGGCTGCTGGAAACAGCCTTAGTGATAGGTGCCGTAGGTGCTTTAGTGATACTGTTGACACATAAAACGCTTGACAAACTCTTACTAAACTTGAGAGGACTCTTTCTGAACTTTAGGAGCAACAGAACAGATTTTTAAATGGAGTCCAAGTACTCCAAACACTAAAGGCTAATCCCTGGTTTTGGCAGTAAGTCCCTTGGACTTTAATAAACACGAGTTGTTCTCTGTTAATCTTAGATTGCCTCAGCCTGAATTTCTCTGGTGTCTTTTTTCAGGCACAGAGAACACTTCTCTTCACTTGTAGACACTCAAGTTGACCATGTGGGTTTTCTCACTGCTAAGATCATAAATTCTTATAAAATCAAGGTCTATAAATTACAATCATGAAAGTCAGTCACAGCAATTTTAGTAATCTCAGTTTTCCTATCAGTCATCAGCAACATAAATGTAGGACATTTAAGAAATTCTTTGCATCAACATGAGAAAGAACCCTAACCCCACTTAATACTCACAGTGCAAAATCCAACCCTGAATTTAGAAAACAATAGACCGTCTTCCTGTGTGAATGCATTGTTCTTCTTCATCTCACTATAAAATATGCTTTGCTTTGGACTGATAGAAGGCCAAAACTAAAACATCACAACACACATTAGGTACCAGATGGAGAAAAATGTCCCATGGGGAAAGGCAGCTTTCTTACATGTTGACAATGATCTTTAACTCTTATCTGTATTTCACCCCCAAGGACGTGGTTCATAATTGCTCTGGCTTATCCCTGTCTAGGAAGTGCTAATCTGATAGATTGAATTGCTATTTGCTCTTGTTCACTTAGGACTAAATTTCAGGATTAGGTGATGGAACAGAAAAAACGGAGAAAGGAGACAGGGTGGTTTTCAGGCATCTATTCATAGCAAATATTCAAAGATTACCTAGCTGTTACTGTAAATAATGCAGTGAATGTAAATAATCCTCCTAATCATAACAAGTGTATATTTAAATTCATGTAAGTAAATACAGAAATTTTACTCAAGTTTAGGTATTATTTCATATTCATGTTCTTTGTGTTCATGCACTTACCAATATTATGAATTCTGAAAATTTAGCATTTTCTTAAACATAAGTTACCATGTTATTATACATGTATATAAAGCATAATAAAACATATCTTAATGTGTTAAGAACATCTTGTTCTTAAGATGTTCAATCAAAATATCAAACATGTTTTTTATTATGAAACAAAACAGAGAAATAAAGCTAAAAATGCATGTATATAATTGTGTATTGTGCATTGTACTTTAGAGCATAAATATTTCATTAAAAAAATAGCTCAGTTCCTCATTTGGTAGATGAACAAATTTAGGCTGAGTTAGTTTAAATGATATAAAGTGTATTCATCTAATAGGCATAGCTGGCACCTTAATCAAATTTCCATGTTTCTATTTCTGCTATATTTGAGGGGTTTTTTTTTATGATATCATGCAGTTTTCAGTAAATATCTCAATAGTTTTCACACAGGGAAAAAAACCTAGAGGGAGATATAAGAATCTGGTTTTGTAGCTAGGTAACTTTACACTCTTCTGACTAGCTAATGGCAAGGACGGAACTGAAACTTGGGTCTCATCGCTTCATCTCAAGAATCTTTCCAGTGTTTCAAGTTGATTTTTCATTTTCTCTTTTTCTGAATTTACATATTACTTCTATTATCTAATATAGGAGCAAAGGATGATATTACTGTATCATATAAAAATAAATATAAATACATCAGATTACTGTTTCTTCAATGCAACAATACTTGAAATAAAAAAGAGGTGAAATAACTTGCCTTGGTTTTGTTTTCATGTGTTGGCTGAGTGATAGGCTATGCTTTGGTTATTCTTTTTCAACTACACTACTTGAGAGAAATTACATGGGCCCAGTTAACCTACATGAAGTGCTTTTGGAATAATAATCTAGTAAATATTCATTGTGATAATGACGATGCTAAAGTAGCACCTATTTTTTTTTAATCTGAAAATAAGTAAATAATGGCTTTACCTGAAAATAATCCTCTTCAGGGCAGGTCTTTGGATATGCCAAGAAGAATCTGCCATTTGACTCTGGGAAGTCAAATAGCCCTTTATCGAAGAGAATGTGAGAATGTGTGAGGCAGAGTGAAAGGGAGCACTTCACACACACATACAAAAGAAAAAATTCAGTATTTATTTCCTGCCTTTATATTTTTATTGATTTTAAGTCGATAATATGGGGAGAATTTAAATGCTGCTAATTATTGCTCTCAAACGTTAACCACAAAACCATAAATAAAATCCATTTGAAAAATATATATGTTCCAGGGTAGGATAAGAGGCACCCTCAGACCCCAAAGACCTGTTTGCTCTAATTAGGTTCTGCTATCTGCTGCAGTAAGACAAAAGAGACTCTAGTGCATAAACCTTCAGTGGAAATTTAATAGTGTGCAGTGAAGAAAAGGGAATGGTTTAAAAAAATAAAATTTCCAAATCAAATTCCCAAAGTTACCCATCCCCTCATGGGTAAATGCTCAGCCAAATAGAGTTGGCCTAAAGCAGGGCCACTGAGACAGAAAAACTGCCACAAGTCTAAGGCACCTTCTGATGGGGACCTATAAAACAGGCAGAAGGGGCCCAGCATGTATAGGATGAAAGGAGCAAAATCACAATCAAGATAAAGGAGGAGGTAAACCTTCCCATGGATTTCTCACCCATGGCTTTCTCACATGTCTCTTTCCATACCGCCCAAGTCTCTGGTGCAAGTCCAAAGCCAAGAAGCAAGTGCAGGCCGGGTATGGTGTTGCGTGCCTGTAAGCGGCAGCCTAGGAAGCCATGTCAGGGACCAGGGATCGTGGTTCGAGTCCCGCTCGGGGCAACATAGTGAGACCTAGTTCCAAAAAATAGCTGGGCATGGTGGTGCATGCCTGTAATCCCAGCTACCTGGGAAACTGAGGTTGGGGATTGCTTGAGTCTGTGGTACCGGCAATGTGATCCTGCAGTTCCACAGGCAAAGATAGTGAGACCTAGTCTCAAAAAAAAAAAAAAAGGAAGAAGAAGTAGCAAGTGCAGCTTCTTCGCATGTCTCTCTGCTCCATGTGCCTTCTTCTGCAGGTCTCCTTCTTGTTCTCCTTCCTTCTTCCAATCTCTTCTCCAACTTCTTCTCCTCCTTGTTCAGCTCCACCTTTGTTGAGCAGGAACCTGAAACCTCCTCTTTTCCTGGGAACTACCTTCTTAGAAAATCCACAAAAACCTGGAATGTTTCAGCAGGTAAAGATTCTCAGTATCTAAATCTCTTTTTCCTGCTGGAATAGAAGCACGTGCTTTTATGGGTTTCTCAATATATTCGTATCTAACATGCCACCATGACTGTCATGATCAAGGACCAACAGATCTGGCTAAAAAAACAGGGAAACAATTTATAACCTTTCAGGTGTAGTCTTTACCTCTGCTATTTACTAGACATAAATTCAGTCTTATAGTTTAGTGGTGTGCTACATCAATCTCTAAGATTCAACTTGTACTTTTAAAAGAGCTGCACCTTTGAGTTTTATTGCACATATACTTTGAAGTATATCCAGTACAATATTTGCTAAGTCTGTATATCATTTTCTATTCAGTACCTTCTTTCTTAGATGTATATGTGTTTATAACAGCAGAAACAAGGATATAATCTGTGGTAGTAGTAAATGATACCATGTATAGAAAGCAAGCTACAACACAAAGGGTTAAGATAATCAACTTTTTTCATATTTTTATAAACTTGGGCAAGACATGTTGGTATTGAAGATTTTATTGCTTGTGTTGTCTACAAAATAAGACTTTACTGTTAAGTTGGATGTGAATTAGATATTCTCCCCCAAAATGTTAGCAATAGCATTCATAGCATTTCATTTACAGTGAGTTATCTATGAACACCACTATCAGTATTTTATAAACATTATCTCATTTAATCTCTAATTTTTTCAAATAGTCTTTACTTAAGGAATGTAAACATTGAGACTCAGAGAAGTAATAACTAACTGAAGGTCAAGGAACTCTGATATGATAGAACAGGTATTTACTCTTAGATCTCTTAGATTTTCTGGCATATCACCTTTCAAATATCAAGAAAACTTTCCAGGACATATGAATCTTATAAATATGAAGAAAAAGACTGCAAAGTTATTATTATTTGAATCTCCCCTGCACCAGCTACAAAAGGAAACTCATACTAGAACATGCAAATGATTGGGAAGAAATTTGAGTTATTACAGATCACTCTGTGATTTGGGGGTGGGCAACCTGTGGTGATGATACCTGATGGAGAATTTGAATGTCACCGCAATTTCAAGAAAAAAAAATTTTCATATCTTCATAACTTCCCAAATTTAATATGGTCTCTGAAATACTAAGGAAATCACTGAGATTCATATTAAACTAGTGAAATTCTCAGGTATTTTTGCATTTTAGGAATGATACAAAAAATATGTAGCATATTCTAAAGGATGAGGGTGAGAACATATTTGCTGTCTCATTAAAAAACACATGGAGGGAATGGGAGTTGTTTAGCTTATGTAGGAATAAAAATTGTGAAATAGCTTTGCCATACGCAGGTAGCAAAAGAATCAATAGGCAGAATAACATTGAGACAATAAGGAAGACATTACAGGGTAGATCAATAGATATTTGCAAGCAAACTATGGAAGAATTCTCTAACAAAGTGACTGAAAAACAGACTGTACTATCATCTAAGAGGGGAGAACCCAAATCAAGAGGTTAGTTGAATACCTGGCAATAAAACTAGCATGGATTCACTGGTAGATTTGGAGTTGTGAGGACGATACTGACATGCGATGTGGATCTGTAGCATAAGATCTTTCTTCCTGGTTCAACTCAAGCAAAGCTAATGTTCCCCCTATCTTTCTACTAAACTGCTGAGGTGACTATGTTAATATGCTCACTGCTTTTGCTGATGGTAAAAAATAATTCTATCATAAATGGAAGTTGTTAAACCTTAGTAGATCACCTAGATTACTATTACTACTAGATTAAATTGTATAAAACTAAAAAAAAAAAAACAAAAAACAAAAAACAAAACCTTTATTAAAAGAAAAAAATACCAAATACCACAGACTGGCTTGGATAGTAGAAAACAAACATTTGGAGATTTGTACTGTCAGTTTTCATTGCAATTTCTGTGTCAGCCTTTTGTTTCTTCCTGACTTTTTTGTGTTGGCAAAAAATCTGTTTGGGGATTGTTTTCCTGGAGGTTGAAATATCCCACGGTGTTGTCAGTAGCTGCAGTACCCCGTACCCTTTCAAGTTCATTTCAGATGAACATAAATCTGAGCCTTTCTTTGCTTATGTAAAAAAAAATTTTTTTTTTCTGAAAATCGCATAGTAAATTGCCTGGGAGTGAGCATCTAAAAAAAAAAAAATCACAATTGCTCAAATTAATTTCACTCATTTTCAGGGACAATATAGCAGAACTTATTTTCATTCCATTAACAAATAAGAGATGTGTCCCTTCACCTTCTAGTCCCTGTTCCCAACCCTGTTCACTAATATTCTGTGTACTGAGTTATTTCAAAATTTGCTTAAATATGTTATCTAACCATTACTTCTTGGTAAGGCATTCATGCTACACTGTGCTCCTCCTTTACTACTCAGAGATCTTTCTCTGGGTTCCCATAAATCAATATGAATAATGGCTCCTTGCTATACTCACTGCAATCACCAATTTTCTGATCTCCAATAAGACTGCTACAAGGAAAGAGGAATATTGAATTTTCTCATAATAGTATATGACCCAATACCCCTGTCCTTATAAGGCAAAGTGCTAGCACTTGATGCCTATTTGTTAGTCAGACAATGAATGTGTCACTGTTTCTTATGGCCCAAACTGTCCTTTAAAATAAATATGATGGAAATGATTATTCAAGGGGATATTAAAGGAAAAATGTTATTTTATGTTATACAACATAGTTTCTTTTCAAAAACCCACCTAGTCCTAGAGCTCATGTAGTCTGCTGTAGTGACAAGACATATACATTTTTGTCTACAGAAGAAATCCTTCTCTTTAGAGACATATCCCATTGCATCCTATTTCTCAAAAGGTTTCTCCTTGCATCTTTAGACCTGCTTTTACTTAGAGATTTCCAAAGCTGTATGCTGTAACATCCAACATTTTACATAGAGTCAGAAAATCTGATACCTCTGAGCACAAGCCAACTCAAAATCTGATTTTAGAACAAAATCAGGAGGTATTTTGAATGAAACCATTCTATTGCAGTCATGTGGAAAATTATGCAAGATATTCCCTTTGTGCAGTAAACACAACCCTAGTCTCCTGCATCGCAATGAACTATAGCAAATCACTGGATGAACATGCCATTAATTACAGCCTATAAAAATAATAATCATCTCCCACACCACCTAATGCCTCTACATAATGAATCTTCAGTAGTAGGTGTGTGTGTCTTTTTGACAGCCTCTATTTTTCCTTCTTAATAGCCTGCTCGCTTATTTTACTACAACTATGTATTCACTATTTGGAACCAGTCTTTCAGGAACAAACTGTAAAAAATAGGCATGTCTTCCCGATTATGGGACTATTCAAATCACTTAATCTACTTAGATGCCCCTTCCTCAAAAATTGGAAAATCAATAGGAAATGGTTTAGTTTCCTTCTATACTGAGAACTATCTTGACTTGACTGTCTCTGTGGTGAAATGACTGATTTGGTCCACATCTCCTAATATCTAGCTCTCCATTACTTTGAACCCTGGTTTTCCAGGTTTTTATAATTTCTAAAGAACATTTTTATGTTATCCATTCATCCTAGACACTGGACCAACTTTGCCCAAAGAAAAACGTAAACAAAATAAAAAATAAAATTGTACCAAATAGTGAATGTATGTGATCGGGCTGGAAATATTTACTTTTGTATTTACTCAGTGAGTTCAACCATTTTCAGCAGTTGCAATTAGTCTCAGAAGTAGATGACATATAAAAAAATAATGAAAGAATTATCAGGGTGAATGAAAGGGTGGGAAGCAGCTGCATAGATGGTTTAATCTAAGTATAGCAGAGACCATGAAGAGATACTGTTCGAAATGCCCAGATAAACTGCTATGTTCTCCATGCTAATGAAGAGAATAAAATTAATTATGACTTAAATATCAGTAGAAAACAGAGTGACATGACACACATGAAAATATTAAAAGTCAAATTTTCATTGTATTGCAAATATGATAAAGAGGATAAAAGTCAGAAAGCATGAGGGATGATTTAATCAATAAGTCACATCGGCTAAAAAAAATCAACTAATGGTAACAAAGTCCTTGAAGTCATAAAATCAACTAGGGATGAGGTGATGGGAGGCCATGAATACATTTATTTGTAAAATAATTGGTAACCAGCATTCTTTAGCAAAATTAGCATAACAGTTGTGTGAGGAAGTCAAGGCTGAGACTGAGAGTCCACTGGGAGGCTATCACCAATAAACTGTTCAGATTCCCTTTAAAATACAGAAGAGTCTTTAAAATTCAGAACAAGTTCAGCCTTAACACAGAAATCCCTTTTATTCTCTTATCCTTTTAATTTCCTCTTAAGAAAAACAAACCCTTTGGTTAATCATTCTATTTTCAAGTAACATACAAGTCCTACAGAGAAAATGTTAAAAGTTCATATGAGTTAGCAGAAAACTGAAGAACAGGCATTCTTTGAATTCTGTGCATCATTGATATATACTTTCAATGGATTCTATTCTTTAAAGCATAAAGAATTCTCCACAAAGACTGTGATTTTCTTTTCTTTTTTCATTACTAATTTTCTATTTCTTTTACTATGTCTTTTAGTATGTGGCTGGTTTTCAAAGAAATATTTTCTCTCTTTATACTCTTGGTAATAACATGACCACCACTGTATCTAGAATGTCATTTATATTATTGTGCTTTCTATTTCAGTCCAGAGAAGGACACTCGGATAGTTTTTCTCCCAGCACACTACCCTGAATACTGACTGTGCTTTAAATGAGCCTCATTGAATCATTCATCTTTCATTAGAACATGTGCAGACACCAAGTCTGGCTAAAAAAAAAGACTTCCAGATATAATTTTAAAAGTCATATGTAAAAAGCCCTAACTACACCACAACAGCTGAGAGATTTTTGACAGCTAAAGAGATATCATAAAACATGTTGGCATCCTTAATAAGCACATACCATATTTTTGCACACATTGTTTAGCTCATCTCAAATTTTTACATAAAATAATTCACATATTGATGGTCCTTTTCCTTGTGATAGGATGAAAATCAAAACCTTCAAGTTAAATGTAAAATGGTGCCGAAGATATTAAGAGCCTAAATAATAATAAATCAGTCTAAATGTAAAATCAGGAGATTTATGGCACCACATCTATTTATCACATATTGCTGTCAGCCAGAGTGTAATCTAAAGTCCTGGCAAAATCTCCCAATTAAAATGTTTAATGTTTGTTCAGAGCAGGTTTTAAAAATCTCAGTGAGTAGTGCTGTTGGCTGAATGGAAACTGTGCACAGACTGTGCCCTGGTGGGGTGTTTCATTCCTTGCCAGCTTAGTACAGTGCATTTTTCCCAGTGGCTCTTTGTTAATCTGCAAGGGACTCAATAGGTATATAACAGGACAGCAACAATTTGCTAAAATGGACTGTAATGAAACCTGGCAGGTATTTGTTTATAATTAAAAGCCAATATGTCCTGGACAACAGATGCCCATATCTATTTAGTGAATACCTGGAAAATAAATAATTTTAATATTCTTCTTGCTGTTATTTTTATTGTAAATGGCACGTGGCTTCCTCCGGAGTGCAGACTGCTTTGTGGATGTTTCTGCATTCATCTTCACAGCATGGTAAGCAGGTGTCAAATGCAATTATCCTGGTTTTGCAGATGGAAGCAAAGTTACTCTGAGAAGTTCCACAACTTAATCAAGGTCATAAAGTGACCTTAGGTTGCAGTTGTCCTGAGTTAATAAATTGTCTTACTAATTTAAATGAGGGTCTGTTTAGTAGGGGACAACAAAACTTTTCAGATAATTACCACAATTTCAGTTTATAATTTATCATTTAATCTTAATAATACAGCAGATGGATAATTGAATCTTTCAGATAGTCAATGTTGTTCAAGTTCAAAGGACAAATTAAAAATCAGAGCCGTAATTTGAACCAATAAGACCAATCTCTCCCCATTGCAGTTTAGGGGGTTATCTTCACTATTATAATAATTTATCTCCACTTGGCATAAGCACTGCATACAAATATTTTGACTTAATTCATTGGCCTACAGAAGTGAGTGTAGATAGAGGTCATTGAACCTATCAATAACCAAATTTATTAATCTGTAGTCTTTCAACCCAGAAATTTAGCTTGTTTTGAATATTTAGTTCTAAATATTTTCTTGAAGTTTCCCAGCTCTTAGATATTAGAGCTGGCATCTTGCAGTAAACAGAAGCTCTTTCTCCCCAACCAGAATTTTATAGGTGTGAAGCCTGTATCTCTGAGGACCAAATTTCTAGACAGAAATTCCTTTATTTAGACTCTGAACTCTTTTAGGAAGAGCCTTCATACAGAAAGAATTGGAAATAAAACATTTCAAAATATCATAAGGTGACATTTTAGACAAACTTCATACTCCTCATGTACACAATTCCAGATTCGGACAAACCACATCTCTCTCCTTTCAATTCTGCTCCTAAGTCCAAACACTAGACTAAGAAGGTGGTGTGTATTGAACTTTAGAAAAGATTTTAGAGAGGTCTTATTTCACAAATTGAATTATAAAGTATATGAGAAAAATTCTCTGTATATTAGTTGCTCATTTAGTGCCAAATTTTACTAAAGAAGTGTAAGTACTTGCATGAAATTGTTGCAGATACACCTCCTTGAAGGAAAGGCACCATTTTTCTCACCTCCATGTACATGCACTTGCATTGGATTATAAATCTCAGTTTGTCAGAAATCCTGAGTAGGCAGCAGAGAAGGAGTGAGGAATATATATAGATGGAAATGTAATGAAAGGAGCAGGGCAAGATATAGGGAAGGTGGCATGGCAATGGGAAACAAGGAGAGGAGAGACGTGTGGAATCATTCGGAAAATATATTTGAAAGAGACCCATGGGTGAAAGTCATGTGGAAAAGTTTCTCCTGATCTTTGTCAAAGACAATGGCAGCTACTATCTTGACTTCATGTAGTTTTCAAACACTTATTCTGAAAAGAATATTATTTAGGCATTTGCCTTAAAAGAAAACAAATTGCCTGTTTAAAATTTAGAAATAAAATGTTTCCAAATAAAAATTGCAGAAGCATATCAGCTTAGTAAGCAACTGACAGAACTGAAAGATGGAGTATGATTTTTATCTTGAATTGAAAATAAGAGAAACCATTTTAAATTTAGTGTGTTCCATAATATGGTTTACTAGATTAGGGTATAGTGACTGGTTTTCCAAGTTTAAAGAGTGAGAAGATGAATAGCTTTCAAAGTCAAGACTCCTAATGTTATTTCCAGTTTCATTTAAATCACTCATTTAACTCCATGAAAGTTTTCTTAAAAAGAAATGGAAGGGAAATGGCAATCAATTTTGTTTTATCAGTGGACCTATAGGAAAAAAATCAGATATTATTTTTCAATATTAGTATTCATATTTGACACTTTTTCTTTTGAAACATTCTACCAATTTTCTTCTAAACTATTTAAACTTGCTGAAACATTTGGCTTACACCTTGTGCAGCTATTTTCAATCTGTGTGACTTGTTCTATTATTATGTTATTTTTTCCTAGGTCACATTTCCTACTTTTTTCCTAGGTCACATTTCCTACTTTATCTGTGAATCTGATAATTTTATACTTTATACATTGCTGATTTTAAAAGAACTATTAGAGACTGATGTTTTCATAGAAAATGCAAGGCCTCTCTTTTATGAATAATTGAGATATGGTCTAATCTTTTACATTTCTCTACAAGTTGAGTTAATCCAGACTGTGTTGGTGGTCCCGATTTTATCGTGATAATTCCAACCACCAACCAAGCCTACTTCAAGGAATTTCCTTCCTTCTTTCCATAGTTCTTTTTCTTTTTCTTTTTTTATGTTGTTTTAATTTCTTAAAATCAAACTTAGAGGAAAGTAGCAGTAAAAGTTTAAGTCACACTGGCATAAATTTTAAGAGGATTTAGACTTGATTTTTATTGGTCTATTTCTCTCTCCTTGTCCCTCTCTTCCAAATGCTCTCTCTCCTCTCCTTCTTGCTGAAAAAGGTACCTGTATCTTAGCTATGCAATCATTTTCTGTAAACACTATGAGGTCATTTTTTTCTGAACAATTTGCAAAGAAGTTACAATTATTATTCATTTTACTCCTAAAAAAACCTGCTGTGTTTTTAAAGGAAATAACATGTTCCCCATAACTGCACTCTATTGAACTTTATCATTGATGTAACATTGATTAAATGCTATTTGCCAGTCCATTGTCATTAATAATTATATATTATCCATCCTGATACCATCCTATTTCAATTGCACAGTTCCATCTTCTTATCTTTCCTAACCTAGAACAATTTATCAACCTCACTTATTGCCCCGGTCTTAATATTTTTGAAAAGTACAACACAGCTTGTTTTGTAGAATATTTCTTGATTTAGGTTGATCTAGTGACTTCTTATAGCAAGACTCAGTTTACATATATTTTTTAAATTGGTATAAAAAACAGGACTAGTATCCTCACAAATGAATCCTGCTAGGATACCCCTGTATCAATCTGCCCCTTTATTAGCTTAGCTTTGTTAAGATGTTGTGCATAAGGTTGACTCTCTGTATATTTTATTGCTTTTAAATTCTGCTAGCTGCAATTTTTGGAGAAACAAGATAGCACTAGATTTGTAGGAGTAGTGGGAAAACCAATGCTGAGGTGGAAAAAATTAAAAGGGAGTCATATTTGGATACAAAGGAGAGAGGGGAAGAAAGACGACTGAGAAGGAAGACTCCCAGCTGCTGCATAGTCTAGGAAATTTTTCGCCAAGCCAGTGTATGAACGTGGAGAGGGGGTCTTACAGCCTTGCAGAGGTCCAAGTCCAACACTGTCAAATAATTATTTGTTGCTAGGAGTTCTTTATTGTAGGATATTTAACTGCATCCATGGTTTCTACATTCTAGATGCTGATATTTTCTCAGTTGTGATGACAAGGAAAAAAATTTCTCTAGACAAGAATAAATGTCACCTGGAGGATAAAATTATTTCTAATTGAATATCACTGCTTTCCAGTGTGGGTCTTATCCTGTTGTCTAGTGAGAGTTAGTAATTCTGAAGCCCACTCCTTGTGGACATGAGGTGTTCCCAAAGGTTGTCTTTTCTTTCAGGATGAGGTGTTATTTATTGCTAATATCTTTTTTACATTTCTTGTACATAAATCTCTAGAAGTGTGTCCTCTGGTGTTTAATAAGAAGCAACTTCATTCTAAACCCTTTCCCACACCTACTGCAAATATAAGGCTTCTCCCCTGAGTGCATTCTCTGATGTGTGCTGAGGGTTGCCTTGTCAATAAATCCCTGTTCACACTCCTTGCAAATATAAGGCTTCTCCCCAGTATGTGTCTTTTGATGCCTTATGAGGGCTGACTTCTGACTAAAGCCTCTCTCACAGTCCTTGCAAACAAAGGGTTTCTCCCTTGAGTGGGCCAGCTTGTGTCTGACTAAATTTGCTTTCTGGTTAAAGCCATGCCCGCATTCTGTGCAAACATAAGCCTTCTCACCAGAGTGCGTCCTCTCATGACTGATAAGGTGTGATTTTTGTCTAAAACCTCGTCCACATTGCTTGCACACAAAAGGTTTCTCACCTGAGTGTGTCCTCTGATGTGCAGTAAGAGTTGACTTATGTCTGAAGCCTTGCCCACATTCTTTGCATACATAAGGCTTCTCTCCTGAATGTGTCCTCTGATGTGTAATGAGAGCTGACTTAACACTGAACCTTCGTCCACACTCTGCACACATATATGGGTTCTCTCCTGAGTGTGTCCTCTGGTGTGTGGTAAGGTTTGACTTATCACTAAAGCCTCGCCCACACTGTTGACATACAAAAGGCTTCTCGCCAGAGTGTATCCTCTTGTGTTTTACGAGGTATGACTTCTGACTAAAAGTTCGGCCACATTCACTGCACAAATGAGCACTCTCCCCTGAATGAATCCGCTGGTGTTTGCTTAGAGTTGATTTATCTCTAAAAAGCTTTCCACAGTCACTGCATACATGAGGCTTCTCCCAGGAGTGAGTCTTTTGATGTGTTATAAGGTTTGACTTATCCCTAAAACCTCGCCCACACTCATGGCACACAAAGGGCCTCTCTCCTGAGTGCGTTCTTAGATGTCTGATGAGAGTTGACTTCTGGCTAAATCTCCGCCCACACTCCTCACATGCAAAGGGTTTTTCCCCAGAGTGTGCCATCTTGTGTGTGACTAGGTTTGACTTCTGACTAAAGGCTTGCCCACACTCAGCACAGAGATAAGGCTTCTCTCCTGTATGTGACCTCTTGTGTGTGATGAGTGCTGACTTATAGCTAAAGCTTCGACCACACTCACTGCAAAAATAAGGCTTTCCCTCTGAATAGGTCTGCCCATGGATGAAGACTGCTGACTTCTGGTGAAAGCCTAGGTCAAAATTTCCACAGTTGGCTCCAGAGACTTCTACCCACTTTAGTATCTTGTCTGTTTCTAAAGGGTTTGCCTTCTCAGTTGAGCTGACTTTTATCTCCACCACTGTCTTTCCTTTCCTTGAGAAGGTTCTTGAAATAACTCTCTCTCTTTTCCTCCAAAAAAAGGTTTTGGAGTTCCCATCTCTGTGTTCCTTTTCCGTTCCATCACTACAAGAACTTTTAGAAGAGGGTGGTTGTTGCTGCTGATTCTGGTATGCTAGGGAGATATCTGATACATGGCGAGTTCCCACACATAAGCCTGGGGAGATTGGAACATGATGATCCTGTAGTCTGTGGTGGTATAATTGTTGACTGCAGACTTCCAGAGTAGAGAAGGAATATGCTTGACTTCCCGACTTTTGATTTATTGAACAGGATTTGAGCAGATGTTCTCTTTTCTTTCTCCAGGGCTCCCCTCCCTCCTCTAACAGAATGATAAGTTTTGGTTTGGAAAATAGAAGTCCCAAGGAAACCAGGTTGCTGTAGTTTTCTAGCATCACATCCTTGTATAGTGTCCTTTGGGCATGACTCAACAGCCTCCATTCTTCCTGGGTGAAGTCCACAACCACATCATGGAATGACACAGATGCTTTTTTCCTATCCTGCAAGACCATTTTTCTGATCTCCTGAATGGTCTCCCATTCAGTAGTCCCCATACAAGAGTACCCTTCACCCCCCCCCCAAGAGTTGACTCTACCCCTGTGGAGGCTTTTCACCAACAGAGGCTAATGTTGCTGGTGACATGGTTGCCATTTTTGTCCCAAAGCAGGTATGACAACTGTGAAGGATGATGGGTAGAGGAAGCCTGCAGTATCACTTCTATTTTCTTGTAGGAAATTACACAATTTTCTAAATGTCTTATAATTTTAGTCATTACATTATAGATATGATGTATTTTAAATTCATTTTTGTGTATGGTATGTGAGAGAGATCATTTCAATTTTCCCTATATAGATGTCACTTATTGCTAACATTCCTTAGAAGGATTTTCTTCTTTTGAATTGATTGAAACCAATAAGCTATGTATGAGTGAAATCTTGACTTAAGTATGATCTCTATTCAGTTCTGTAAGCTTTTGGTTAGGTCTGTATTGGGTGAAGTATCCAACAGGTTTGTTTCATCATTGGTCTCAGTTCCAAAGAGTCCTAGAATCAAATCTTTTGCAGAATGTCTAAAACCAGGTGATTTTGCTCTCCTTACTAGGTTTTTATTCAATTATTTTTTTCTCAGACTCCATATTTGAAAGGGAGAGGGGTGAAAGGTAATAATTTAGTTGAAAGGTGATTCTTTCCAGTTAGAGTTGATTCTACCACAACTCATTATCTTCAGGCCTAGCATGGAAGAATGAATCCAAAACTGGCAATGGATCCTGGATGTCAGTGACTGCTATCTGTTCCTCCTCTCTGAAGGATTTTTTCTGGAATTCAAGCATTTACTTGCTTAAATCCATTACTTTTCTTTTCAGAAGATAATGCGTTTATTTTGTCTGTTTTTCCTGTTGTTAACATTCAAATAAAGTTCTTCCTGTTCTTTTATATTGGAAGTATTCCTAGTGGGGGAAAAAAGGAAGGGAACATTTAGAATTATTCATTAAAAAGGAAAAAAAGTGTGTTTTGAATTTCTTGTGCTATCAGTTCCTTTATCTTCTTAGCAAGACTAACATAAATTGACTAGTTTTTATCCCAGCTATTAAATTATGTATTGCTAAACCTTTTCAAACACCCTAATTTGATAAAGCTTGTGTTTTCTTTTTTTTTCCCCCAAAGGTCTCTATGATCTAAAATTCCTTGTATCCAAAAGTAAAATATGTCTTGAAATAAGGGCTTTATTGTGTCCCTACCTATTTGACTATTTTGATGGTAATTGAAACATTTATTTAATAAGATGTAATCAGAGAAACCCAAGATACAGAAACCCAAGATGGAGAAAACTTTATAGAAGAACTTTCTTATGAAATTTGTCTTTGTTCTTGATTTTTATGGAGGGTAAATTATAAAATAGTAGCCTTCACACATTTTTCTAATTGCAACATTCTTCATAATACTCTCAGAATATTTAGTAGTATAGTGTTTTGTTTTTTGTGTTGTTTGTTATAGATATGTACATATGAGTGTCACTGGGTGCAGTAAGTGAATTTTAGAGCCCCTGATGTATATAAGCACTGAGGAGTTTCACAGTAAAAAAAGCAACTGTTATCCTTTTGTTTTCTGAGCTCATTACTCTGTCTATAGCACAAATGAAAACAGAGTTAAATAGTATTTAAACCACTTCATTTAGCTCCTTGTCAGGTCATAATTTTCTGTAGTCCGTTTGCCATATTATTTTCATAAAACATGTAACTTGACAAATATTTATTAAGCACCTAATATGGTCAGTCGATAGAGTAAGTGCAAAGGAGTCTTCTATTATCACTGTTCATTTGTTAAGGGGGTTCAACAAATTGGAATGCAATTTGCTTCCTAACATGGAGGTAGTTTGAGTTTAGTAATTTTAATTATTGAACCTAAACAACTATGAAAAAGCTGTAGGGCAATACCATTTAGGTTATTGAGGGCTCTCTACATGATCAAGAGAAGACATTTATTCACCCTTAACCACCAAGAAAACAATATATCAAAGATATAATTACAGAAGGAATAGAGACTAGTAACTTTCTTTCCAAGTTAACAGGAATAAATGAATATCAATTCCAGGAAAAAGGTTGGGATTAAATACAAAGAACAATTCAAGGCTGGGCACGGTGGCTCATGTGTGCAAGCTTCAGCCTATGAAGCGGTTGGGACTAGGGATCAGAGAGTGAGTCCTGCCCAGGGCCCTTAGCGAGACCTAGTTCCAAAAAAATAGGTGGGCGTGGTGGCACGCGCCTGTAATCCCAGCTACCTGGGAAGCTGAGACTGGGATTGCTTGAGTCTGTGGTACCCCGGGCAATGAGTCTGCGGTTCCACAGGCAAAAATAGCAAGACCTAGTCTTAAAAAATAAAAGAACAATTCAGGCATATTTCAGGTACTGGAGGACACAGACTATCACAACAAAATTTCAAGTAGATTTATGTGGTGGTTAGTTGTGAAACTGATGCTGGAAGCCTACTCACACCCCTCCTGCCATTAAGGGTTGATACATACATTTGATAAAGAGCTAGCTACTCTCCTGTTACTATAATCTTGCAAATTTTACAGAGACCTAGGTAGTATTTTGATTTGCATACCTGGCTGACAGTACTTCACCCCCAGGAGTCCTTGATAGGAGGACTTGGGAAAAAAAGGTTTAGCAAGGCTTGAGGAACAAAGAAAGGGATTCAGCCATTTTGGGAGGAAAGGTGAAGGGGCCTGGCCAGGAAGGCCAAGGGGCCTCAGGCTCAGGCTTTGGCCCATACTGGTAACTTATGACCTTTAGTAAGCATAAGTTGAATGTGCCTGTTGAAAGCTGAAGAGGTTGGAGATTTGAACTCCATGTTGGAGTTGGTCTTCCTGAGTTTGACTTAGGTGTTTTTGGAGAGACCTTGTGAGCTAGGCCCGAATAAATGAACTTTTCTGGTTCCTGTATTTTGGAGTTTCTTTCAACTGACTGAAGTGAGGAAGATACTACATCAAGGTGAAGACTGAATTACGCTCTCAACTGCCTGCTTGGAAGAGTTGGAGCATGCCAAAGAAAGATGTTTACTCTTTGAGCATGTATAAATGAACTCTGAATGACTGCACAAGTGGTGAGTTTAATAAGACTAAAGAACTGAGGGTTTTGGACAATCTTGGGGAAGGGCTTTAGACAATGTTAAGGAAGTTTTGAGCAATATTGGAGTAATTGGAGTTTTTCTTATATGTTTCCTTCTTCAGTAAATGGGAATTCACTTTATTTAGTAATACATTAGTCTAATAAGAGTTTTTGTTCTGACTTGGAAAATATAATAAAAGGTTGGGGGTGGTGGAAAAAACCCACAATATTGAATGTCTTCAGGCTGCAGGAGCTGCAAAGGGTAAATTGGGGCAAGTTAGTTAGTTGTAAACTGCAGTTTCTGAGTTTTTTTCCCTGCAGTCTCTGGGGCAGGAAGCTGAGATGAGGGAGGCTAACAAAGGTGAATAGTCTGTGAAAGGCATTCACCTGCAGAAATTTTCAGATTTGAATCTGCCTGGGAAAAGCAAGCAGATGATTTGAGTTTTTGGTTAGAAGCTTCTCTTTCTCCATCCAATAAGAGAACTAGGAATAAAGATGACACCAATTGGGAGATAATAATATGGGGAGGATTTAGAAGGTTATATAGATTAAATTTCAAAAGAATAAAAACAAAAGGGTGAAATTACAATGCATATCGTCATAACAATGTCCTCAACAGTAGAACAAAGTTCAAATGATATTTGAGTAATAGATATTCAGGACAATGATCCTTGCAATGTGACCATACAGTATTCTGTATTATGCAACCTGCTATTCTAAGTTTTTATAAAGATAGTATGTCTATACTTGCATATGTACACACATGTGCATTATAATACAAATCAGATGTTATCTTACTTCCCATGTAAAGGATGAGGAATGGAAGGAAGCATGGTGAGGTTAAGCCACTTTTCAAAGGCTTAGCATTAAAAGTAAAAAAATTCAATCAAAGCAATCTGTTCCAGTATCTACATTGTCATCATTATGTAGTATCTGTTTTAAATTGAATCCAGATCACTATAATAGAAGAAACTGATGTTATAGCCAGAGCAGAGACTAGGGGACAGATTTAAGTCATCTCCTAGTAGTTAGCTAAGGAATTACAACTTAGTAGATAATGGGTTTGCATTAATTTTAAGTTGATGTAGTAATATCTATGTAGGAATAGTATAACAGTCTAGACATGGTGGATTGTAAGGAATGTGTTTAAATTGTATTCTTCTAGTTATAAGGAAGGAAAGTGATTAAAGTTGAAGGGTGATCGTGAGTTGCCACAGAGGAATTCATGTAAGTAGTGTTCAGCTTGCTGTAATCATTGTCCTTTGCCCCCTTGACCAAATTAGTGAAACAACACCATATGGTCAGTCTTCTCGAAAGCTCTCACCTTGATGCATGTTAATATATGGGAAATATTTGAAGTAGCTTCATGTATTCCCTTTGTATTTCCTCATGTTTGAAGAAATACACAATCTTTATATTGCTTCATTGTGATTTAGTTGATAAATTTAAGAAAACATACTCTATTATAGAAACATAGTCAGAAGCAGAAATGAACTCAGATTATCAACCAGTTATTTATGTCAGAAAACACTTTTTTTTCATTATGAAAACATAATGAAAAACATTATCAACCCAATTAACTATTTTTAGGTACTATTAACAAAATTTTAGAGGAACCCTTAAGAAATCAATATGTTGATCATTTACAACATGTTTTATTTACAAGAATAATAAATTCTTAGGGTTAATAGTTTTTAGAATCCACATGTAAATGAAAGATGGATGAAAACATAAAAATCATAAAAATATTTGAAAATTCTAACACTAAAACTTTATAACAAAATATTGTATATATATATATTCCTATTAATAACTTTATGTATAGTTTCAGTTGTCTTACATGTGCCATAGAAAAGGTAAACCGAGAATAAAAGTATGCACAAAGAATTCTTACAATTATGAAGAATGCCAGTCTCAATATCAATTGGAAAAGTCTTTGTGAAAAATATGTTCATCTTATCTCTCACTGGAGATTTTGAGACAACCAGCATTTTACATATTAGCAAGAATCTTAATGAATATTAAATGAACTACTTTATTTGAGTTAGAAAACACAAATGTTTCTTCCTTTGAATTAAAGCAATCAACAGCATAATGACTAAAAAGCAATAGAATGCACTGTAAGATATATATCTGTAATATGTAGAGATATTTGTTATTCCATATGAATTTCAATAATTTTTTTTGTAGTTTTTTTTTAAAGAATGTCATTGGAATTTTTATAGGGACTGCATTGAATCTGCAGATTGTTTTTGATAGGATGGCAATTTTGATGATATTAATTCTTCCAACCCATGAGCAGGAAATATTTTCCCATTTCTTTATATCTACTTCTAACTCTTTAGCAGTGTTTTAAAGTTGTCTTTGTATAGTTCTTTCATGTGTGTGTGTGTTTTTTGTTTTTTGTTTGTTTGTTTTGGTTCATTCCCAGGCATTTATTTATTTATTTATTTATTTATTTATTTATTTATTTGTTTGTTTGTTTGTTTAATTGTCTATCTATTTATTTATTTAATTTTTGGTGTAATTGTAAATAGGATTTTTTTAAAAATTTCTTCTTCTGCCTGACTTTTGTTTATAGGAAAGCTACTGTCCTCTGTGTGTTGATTTTGTAAGCACTACCTTACTGGACTGGTTTATTGTTTCAAGAAGTTTTCTGTGGATTTTTTGAGACACATCTCCAAAAAGGAAATTCAACACATGAAAAAATGCTCCATGTCACTAGCAATCAGGGAACTGTAAATCAAAACCACAATGAGACCTTACACAAAGGTAAGAATGCTCCACATCAAAAAACATGTAACAACAAGTGCTGGCGTGGATGTGGAGAGAAAGGAACACCCTTACACTGCTGATGGGGATGTAAACTGGTCTAGCCACTATAGAAAGCAGTGTGGAGGACCTCAAACTAATGAAAATAGAACTACCATTTGATCCAGCAATCGTTCATCTGGGAATCTACCCAAAGGAGACCTCAATACTTATATAAAAGGACACCTGTCCTTCAATGTTTACTACAGCACTACTTATAGTTGCAGGGACATGGAAACAATCCATAAGTCCCAAAACAGATGAATGGATGAAAAAGATGTGTTATATGTACACAATGAAATAATATTCATCAATTAAAAATGACAAATTTGATCGATAACATGGAAGGACCTAGAAGAAACTATATCAGCAGAAACAAGTCAGAAAGAAAAAAACAGAAACCAAATGGTTTTACTAAGATATGGGACATAGAAAAAACAAACAAACAAAAACAAAAAAAAACAGGAGGAAAAGTCAAAACAAGTTAACAACCAAACTAAAGTACACAACTCTCGGGGGTGGGGTGGGTGAGGGAAGTGGTCAGGGAGGGGAGGTGGTGGGTGAACCCCAGGGAATACAAAGATGTGAAATATATAATTTAAATATAAAGTTATAATATAATATATTATATTATACTTAAAAATAAATAAATACAATAAAAGTTATAATGAAGCAAGTCTTTGTATTTTATACTCAGTGGTTTTTCTTACTGAGTTTTGTCTGAGCCAGGTTGTCAAAAATAAGACACACTAAGACAATTTAGTTTTCACCTGTATTTAAAATTGGTTCTATGTGATTATTTGATACATAACTTTTAGGTGATAATACAACTAAAATAAGGAGATTTTCACATTTATTTTGCTTTTTTAATAGAGGAAACAAGAGGAATTATTTTAAAAATTCTCAATAAAAGAAATCTAGAATGAAAACTAAGACTCCCTATAACTTTTATAAAAATTACTTGGAATAAAATGATATAGTGCAGTGTGAACATCAAATTAGGGAGGATCATTAAAATATAAATATCTTCAAAGGAAGTACAATATTGGTTTAAAATTCACTGATTATTAACATACTTATATGCTGTTACAAGTCTGGTAAACTGCTTTTAATGCTGGTCTTTCATTTTGAAAAAGGATCCCATATATTTTTCATTTGTATGATTCCCAATGTTTAAATGTAAATAATTAATATTGAGTTCTTACTAATTAAGTCATCAGAGATTTAGCTGATATTTCCTCATAACTCAAAAATAATGATTCATTGTATTAAACAGAGTTCTTTCATCACAGATACGTTCTCAACCTTTTATATGACACAACATTCACTGACTAAGAAAAATTAATATTCTTAGTATGGCAAATAGCAGATTCATAGCTGTGTTGCTTCCCATTTTTAGAGCTAGAAAATGTAACAAAATATACAACTTAGCAAAAAACTCAATCAAAAAATGGGGATAAGAGCAAAAAGATAGTTCTCCAAAGAGGAAATACAAATGGCCTATAGGCATATGAAAACATGCTCAACATTACTCATAATCAAGGAAATACATATTAAAATCACCTGAGACACCATCTTACACCAGTAAGAATGGACCATATCAAAACAAACAAACAAACAAAACTGGCAACAAGTATTGGTGTAGATGCAGAGGAAAAAGGAACAAGCTTACACTGCTGGTGGGATTGCAAACTGGTCCAGCCACTATGAAAGGCTGTGTGGAGGACACTCAAACAATTAAAAGTGAAACGTGAAACTGCCATTCAACCAGCAATCCCACTTCTGGGAATCTACCCAAAGGATACAAAAACACTCATTCACAAGACACCTGTACTCCCATGTTTATTACAGCACTATTTAAAATACCCAGGATATGGAAATATACCAAATGCCCCAAAACAGACAAATAGATCAGAAAGGTGCAGTATATGCACACAATGGAATACTATTCATCAATCAAAGAAGACAAACTTATGCCATTTAGCAACATGGATAGAGCTAGAAGGAATCATGTTAGTGGAAATAAGCCAGAAAGAAAAAGAGAAATATGGGATGATCTCACTTATATGAGGGATATAGGGAAAGCAAACGTACATATGGACAAGAAACATTGAAAACTGCCAACAGAACTGAAGCAAGAGAGTGGGAGAAGGGGGAAAATGGGGGATTGGGGAGGGCACAAAAAATTAAGATGTTAACAGATGACAAAGTAATGGAAGATTCTCTGGGTAGACAATGATGTAACTTATATAAATGTATATATACATATATAGGTGCAATCAATAAAAAAAGTAAATGCTACATTTATTCCACAAAAAATAATCACATTTACACATGTACATTACATATCCAATGAATTATCTGGAGTCTTTTTCAGATATCTTACTTCATTCTTTTTTTAAATAGTGAAAGTTCTATTTTATATATGTTGCTTATGTGTGTTTACCAAGTGTGTGATTATCTAGAAAACTTATATAGATGATGGTAATGATATGACAACAAAGGCTGATTTTGAGTTATTTCTATGAATTTTACACAGATTATTGAATGTTATACTTTCATGTAAGAGCAACAAGAACTTCTCAATAGTTAGTTAGAATTTAAAATTATACCAGTATATTATTTCTTTTAACTAAGACATGCTGACTTCTTTAAAAATAAAGTGGGTGGTAAAATGAAATTTAAATTTCTATCCAAAAATTGAGGCAATTTCTACTTAAATTAGGGAAAAACTTTGACTTGGTCCCTTCTTTATACAATGTACAGACTCAATGAAGAATTAAACAGTCCTTATGAAAAAATGGTATTTTAATTTCAATATCCTCTCTTTTCTTTATTTGAATATAGCTATAATCTAAAAATATATTAAATCATTAACTTATTTAATACAAAATATATATATCTTATAATTGCAATCCTAGGATCAGACTTAAGAGCTTAAAAATATTTTTAAAACATGCCCAAAAATCATGATGAAAAGATTTTTGTATACACAGCACAAGTCTTTTCTAGAAATAAGCAGTGCTTTTATTTTGTAAAGTAGACCTCTATATAATTTGTGAATAACATTTATGTACTAGTTACATCATTGTAAGACCAACAATTTTATTGTATCCAAACTGGTAGTGCTGAAAAGTCAACACATTGATTTGCTTCATAGAGTTTAGTATAAACAAATCGATGCTCCATGGTCAATCTCTCTGTAATTTGTAGCAGACAATGTCTAGAGAGAAGGTTAGAAATTCAATTGATCAAACTTCCAAAGGTATGCATTACTGAGAACCCCATTTTAACTCTTTCCTGATGACATTACTATACCCTTTACTCAATATTAATTAAAGACTATGCTGCCAAAGAATTGTTTTTCAATTCTCTGCTACAAAAACTCTACAGAAATCAATATACTCATTTTCTGATAATTATACAAAGTGATCTCACACATATTCACACATACCGTAAAGAAAATTTAACTGATAAGGTATAGCTATTTAATATAGATGAAAAACATACCATGGAATAAAAATTCTAAATGAGCTGTTATTTTTGAAATTTGTGACTAATTCTTAAGGATGTAATGGGAAATATTTTGAAGTTCCATATTTAAAAATAGGTAAATATGAAAACTATACATTGAAATCTTATGAGGGAAACATCCCAATGTATAAATTTATAATTGACCATCAGAAAGAATAGGCATTAAGTATGAAGGTGACTGGCACTGTGTTGAGATTTGCAAAGAAAACTAATTCTTAAATAAGAAGTGGCTTGCAGAAAATGACTCCAGAATTAGATTTAATTCCTGGCTTTGCCACTTTTGAATCACATGCTTTTGAAAGAGAGAAGGAAGAGTACTGTGAACTGAATCCTCTCCAGTTCCATTCATTGTATCATAAATAGGTAGCTGAGTAGTGTTCCATGTTTGCCTATGTTTCTTCTTAAGTCACTCATTTGTCATGGGAAACTTATGTTGCTTCCAAAACTCAACTATTGTTAATAGTATTGCAATGAACATGAGAGTATATTGACTCCTGCAAATTTGTACTTTTGCACTATGCACATAGACTTCTAGGAGTAAAACTGCTATGGTAGATATATTTCTAATATTTTGAAAAATATCTGTACTATTTCAGAGAGGGGGAGGCTGGATATACATTCTCACTATGTATATGGGAGTCTTGTTGACCACATCATCAACAACATTAGTTGTTTCTGGTCTTTTTGAAATGAGTTATTTTCACAGGTATGAGATGACCTCTCACTATGACTTTGGTTTGATTTTCATGGTGATAAGTGATGATGAACATATTTTATGTGCCTGTTTTACAACTGTATTTCTTACAATTGCCTTTTAAAATAAGTTCCTAATACTAGGAAATCAAGATGAAACACTCATATTTTACTTCATTAATTAGTAGAAGAAAATTTCTTATATTTGAAGCAAAATATTTACTTTGGAGAAAACAATATAAAATCAAAGCACATGTTGTTAAAAATCCTATCAGAAATTGAAGACAATATTCTAATGACTCAATGAGATCCTCTTAGGTCTCATGAAATCTGTTAGCTAATAATTATTTTGAAGTGAGCCTAATGCCATACTTTTAACTCACCATTTCTTAGATAATTGAAATATAAAAGACCTAAACTACAGGTTAACTATTTTTAAGTACAAAACTAGTTCTACCTAGTCAAAATATAATTTTAAAGCATTTTTATTGTTAAATTGAATGTATATTGAAATATAAATAAAATAATGATTTGTGCACTAACACATTACTACATGTCAACTTGGAGTCAGATATTACTATATCTAAATATAAGTAAAATCATGATTTGCATAATGATAAAATAGCAGTTACTACACATAATTCTTTTACTTATTGGGTTAAGAAAAAAATACATGCAGTGACTAAAGTTAAATGATGGAGAAAAAAGGTCAATATTTCAACCTGTTTACTCTTAGAAGTAAGGAAAAAATGTCATTTGAGCTAATGAATTACATTCATGTAAAAAAATCAATGTTTAAGAAACAAAATTCACATATTTATGAGAAAACTTTCAACAATATAATTATGATGAATTGCTGTTCTAATTGCTAAATCTTTGAAACATTAATTGAAACCTGAGTAATTGAAAGGAAAATAAAAACCAAAATCTGTAAGGAAAACTGCATGTGCACCAGTAAGGCAAAAGGTAAATGCATGTATATATGCATGTGTTTCTATGCTTGAGTACTTGAAATAAAAAACAGACAAATAAAGTCAAAATAAACTTGAGACACCATTACTGGTGACTGAAAATTCTACATTTAAATAAGTCTAGATTTTAAAAGTGCATGACTAGATTTTATAGTATTACACTTTAAGGAAAGTGATTTTAAAATTTGCCAGTAGGACAGTGACACTTTTAGTTGCTTAAGAATTAGAATTATATAACTCCCTGAATTTCACTTCAGAAATCCATTTCTGGCAACAAATACAGCTGGCCAAAAAAATGAAGGAAAACATAAATAGCTGGGACTATATCAATGTAAAAGGTTTCTGTACAATAAAATTGACAATAAACAAACAAAAAACCCACTTGGAGAAAATTTTTGCCCTGTAGACAAGTGACAAGGGTCTGATAACAAAGATCCACAAAAAGCTCATACAACTCAACAAAAACAAAGCAAAAAGCTGATCAAACAATGAGGATAAGAACTAAAAAAACACTTCACCAAAGAGGAAATACAGATGGTCAATAGGCATATGAAAGAATGCTCCACATCACTATTAATTAGGGAAATGCAAATTAAAACCACACTGAGATATCATCTTACACCAGTAAGAATGGTCCATATTAAGTATTAAAAAAAAACAAACAAACAAAAAACAAAATGGACAACAAAGTGTTGACACGGATGTGGAAAAAACGAACTCTCCTACACTGCTGGTGGGAATGTAAACTGATCCAACCAATATGGAAGACTGTGGAGGAGCCTCAAACAATTAAAAGTGGAATTACCATTTGACCCACCAATCTCCCTACTGGGACTCTACACAGAAGACATAAAAACACTAATTTAAAAAGGACACCTGTATGTGCATGTTTATTGCAGCTGTTTATAATTGCCAATATATGGAAGCAACCCAAATATCCCCAAACTGATGAATGACTGAAAGAATGTGGTATATGTAGACAATGGAATACTATGCATCAATCAAGGAGAACAAACATATGTCATTTGCAGCAACATGGATGGAGCTAGAAGGACTCATATTAGCAGAAATAAGCCAGAAATAAAAAGAGAGGTGTAGGATGGTCTCACTTATATGAAGGATATAGGGACAAACAAACTAATAAGAAAAGTTAGAAACAACCAGCAGAACTGAACAATAGAGTGAGAGAGGAGGGAGGAGAAGAAAGCAGGGGAGGCAGAGGGCACAAAAGAATAAGATGGCTAACAGGTGTTAAGGAAATGGGAAAAATCCAGGGTACACAATAATGTAATATATATTACATTATTGTGTACCCTGGATTTTACACAATAATGTACCCTGGATTTTACACAATATTGTGTACCCTGGATTTTACACAATAATGTAATATATATATAATATATATAATATATATTATATTATTGTGTATATGCATACATACACACACACAATAAAAATATTAAATCAACAAAAAAAGTAAAAATGTGGGGAGGGGAGGGAATAAGGGGTTAAAAAAAGGATTAGAATTATATAGCTTGGAATGTTTGTCTTTCAGGACCCCATAATTTTTAGTACAATTTTATGAATTATATCTTAACAAACTTTGTCTAATCCATGCATCCAGACTTTGTTAGTCTACTGCACTAGACATCAACTTTAAGATTGCAAAAACATACCATTTCAGAGGCAAAATGAAGAGCAAAAAAATGGAAATATTTGTTGAGTTATTCCATGAAGAATGAGCAGTGAAAAATAGCATTAGTATCTTTACTGTAATTGCAATTGTCATTAAGTTCTATGAGCTCACTAACCTTTATGGTTCCTTCATATTTGACATTTAACATAATTCAGGAAATGACATCATCATAATTGCATCTTTCCAATCAAGAATAAGGTATATTTAGCAGAACTTTTGGACAATTTCCCTGAAACAGAGATTATTATACATTGATGACTTCATATTAAAAAAAAAAAAAGCTAACTGATGGATTCTTCCAATTTAGTAAAGATATGAGAAGATTCTGTATCTTTTTCCAAGGTCACCCTAGTCATCCATGTTCTATGATGCATAACTTATTTCATGAGTTTTGTAAACTGTAGTATATTTAGATTCAAAGGCTTAAAACTCAATAACTTTTACAATAATAACATTAGATGATGTAAAAGGGTGAAATATTTCCTTTGTAGTTAACAAAAGACAGATATATTAAGAGAGCATTAACAAAGAATATGTTCATATTACATGATATGAGTTCAGGACTTTCATATTCCTTTCATAAGCCCATTGTGTCACTACCAATCATTTTAATCTCAAAAATAATTCATCAGTAAGATGGTAGATTGACTTAATTTTAGAGCTGTTATCAATTCCTCCCTTAATGTTGAACCAATGAATAAGTAGCAGTTGATGGAATAAAGTACATACAGACTATGCTTTTTCTAAAAGATATAAGTGATGGCTATTGTACACACAATGATTTGTAGGTATAAGATGATTATCATTTCATGATTTGTTATTCAGTGTTCTCTAAATCATTCAACATTTGAATTCAGTAAAAAGAAAAACTAGATAAACTGTAAACTAGATGTCACAACAGTTGATAGGGTAGACTCTGCAAAAATCTCATTCATATAGAGGAGCACTTTTGCCAGTGCATTTCAGCACAGTTTAGGTTCTCAATAGGACAAACATATCATCCTTCAAGTGGGGCCACACCTGTTTAATATAGATTCATTTCATTACACTGTATAATCAGCCTAAGAATGAGGCCTCATATGCTGTATGTGGCCAGCAACAATGATTTGAGTTATAATGGGCAACCCGTAAAAACCATTCTATTCTGAAACCCTTTTCATTGTATTATATTTCCCAGTGAAATGTAGCAATTAAAATCTCTATCACTTGGCAGAAAATGTTTAGCTGGCCAAGTTAAACTCCTGAAACACTTCCAGGATTCAAGATAATTAATTTGAGAACCAGATTCTTATCCCAAATCAGCATCTGCCCAACATCTTTGTTTAGGGTTAATTAAATTCTGACTCAATCCTGTAATAAACAACAACAAAAAGGAAAATCAATTCAGCCTTTCTTCTTTTGCCTCACCTAACCTGGAATATTTTGATAAGTTTTCACACATTGGGAATAAATTTAAACATCTTAACTTTAAATTGTGTAAACAAAATCACCTATAAATAACAACTCCACTTTCATGTAATGGTTTATCCTCCACTGCTTGAAACTTCAAGGTTAGAGATAGTTTAATAAATTTAAGATTAGTATATAGTAATATATATATATATATATATATATATATATATATATATATAATAGTTATATAGCCAAAACAACAAAAAATACCTATGCAGAGATATTAGGTTTAAACTATGGAGTGATAAATTATCTCTTTATCTCAATAACCTGTAAATCATCATAGCATGAGTCTTAGTTGAAAATTAACATCGCTAAAATTGCTTTCTTATCCAAAGCAGTATAAGGACTCAATGCAATACCTATCAAAGTTTCAATAGCATATTTCAAATAACTAGAATAAATGTTACTGGAATTTATATGGAGACACAAAAGACCCTAGTTACCCAGAGAATGTTGACACAAAAGACCCTAGTTACCCAGAGAATGCTGACAAAAGAAAGAACAAAAGTAGTAGTGTTACACTCACAGACTTCAAACTATATAAGCAAACATAGTAACCAAATAATAGATTATTGTAATAAAAGTAGACACAGACACATGGAACAGAACTGAGAGCCCAGAAGTAGACCCACACTTATATATCTATTAGAAGACAAATATAAAATTATTAGCTACCCAAAACAAATTGTGTGAAAACTAATTTGCTTTCATTTAAAGAGATTATTTTAAGGAAAAAAACACAAAATAGCTTTTTCACCACTTCAGTTGTTCAGATACATTTTGACTTTAGTTTGATGACAGAGTGATGGAAAAGGGACAATGGAAAGTCCTAGGAATATTTTAAACATCCTTTGCCCAATAAATTATGAAAAACTCATATATTATCCTCTGAAAACAGAAAGAATGAATTTCTAAATCTGACTTCAGAATGGTATAATATGATCACAAACAAATTAATATATAGAAAGTCACATGAAGTGGTATGACCCTATTTTGTGAAGAGTTAAGAAACCTAGTTCAAATTTCCTTCAAAGTGATATAGAGAATTTAATTGAGAATGATTCCAATATCACAATATATTTGCTTGTTATAAAGGTTAAATTAAAGAAGGATAAAAGATGAGTCTAGGGTATCACCAATGTAGAAACTTTCCTTAAAATAGAACACATATAAATAACTGGTGTGACTGCTAAAGATCAGAGAACCCAGGGGAGACCCCTAAAGTGACTCATATGGAAAAACTATAATGAACCATCTGCTTAAATCACTTTCTTCAGTGCAAAATAGCAAAAGTTTCTTGAATTTCATTCCTTCTCTATACAGTTTCTCTCTCTAACAAGGCATTTAAAATTTAGCAAACCAAAGGAACCAACAACAGAATCACAGCAGAAATAAAACATCCAGCAAAACAAAAAATAAGCCTTCTCATAGTCTTTTTTACCAAGAACTAAAAATCACCTCGTGGTACTCTTTATTTTAGTATTTAATATTTTTTTCTTTCTGAAGTAAATTACTGGCTGCCTTGTAATTGTTTAATATTTCTACAAGAAGAAGTTATTTAAAATGTACACTCATTCTATGTAGCATCTATTCAAGTGACATATGCTTGCTTTCTTTGCCCACAGATATTTGTGCATACCTTAAATGAGATTCTATATTGGTTACATTATTCATGTCATTAAATTGCTTTTTATTGTGTTTACCTGCCATCTCCTGAGGGGAAGAGTCAATTGTCAAGATTAAATAGCATTCTTATTTCCATGGGATTTACTAATTTAGAAAACAAAATGTGTGACTTTTGCTGAAGGCTGAATGTTGAACTTACCTGTAAGACAAAAAAGGAAAGCCATATTAGGAGCTTTATGCATAGTTAGTAAGGGGAAAAAAAGGTGGACTAATAAGTGTAATAGAGCTTTCGTTAGTAACATTGCTAACAAAAACTTGGAAGTGAGAAAAGAGAAAATTACATAAAATTTCTTTCTTAAAAACATTTATATGTAGTTATCACATTATTATATAACTATAACTTTTCTAATTGCAGATAACATACTTCTATACATGAAAATAATGCTGAACTTTTGACTTTTCAAATGAAAATAGCAAATAATGTGTGATATAATGTTTTGAACACAAAATGCTCAACCTTCAGTTCCCCAAATTTAAAAAGAATTGATCATTGACTAATCATGGATATTTCTTTACATAGAACTTAAGTTAAAAGTAGTCTTCAGCTAGAAAGTCTCCTGTTACTGGGAACCACTGATGGGTTTGAAATCGGATCAAAAGGGCCAAAAGTCTCTGACTAACAAGTCACAGGAAAAAAAGCAGCATTTTTAAAATTTGCCTTCCACCATCCAGCTTACCAGATTTGCCATCACCCATACATAACTGTTGCCAGTCAAATGCAATTTAAACAACAGCGTTTTATTTACAAGGAAAATGAACCAGGAAATTAAAAAGTCCCTTAATGCCACAAGTGGCTAGCTATTTCACCCCAAGTACTTTTTAGTTCATAGGTCCCAAACACAAGTCCAAGGCACCCTGCAAAGACCAGTCTTTCTTTTCCATCTTCTCTTTGCTTCTTCTCTCTCCACTGTTCTAAGCTATGACTTCTCCAAGGCTCTTCAAACTTTTCCAACAAATGCTGATTCAAACTCAGCTTTCCAAATATGCCATCTTGCTGCAGCTACACATGCTTCTTTTACCAGGCCTGCCTGAAATTTGGCCATTTCATTCTGGCCAAATTTACCAGGCCTGCCCTCAGCAGTCCCTGATCACCCCCAGCCTGCCATTCTGGCTTCCGACTCCACACCAGCTATTCTCCTGGCCACTTTCCACCATGGCTCCCTGCTGCTACCAGCTAACTCTTCCAGGGGGCTTCCCCTGATTAGGACCCATGGGCCTGTTCTATCTGTCCATCATTCCAGGTTCTCTCCTCCCTCTCTCTGTCTCATTCCTTTTATCTACCTTTTCCCCACTTCTGGCCTCTTCTTGGGAGTCTTTCAGAATCCATCCTTTCATTTTTTTATTAATAACTTACACATATTAACTAGCCTGTATAGTAACAATATGCAAGGACTTGAAGAAAAATTAGGAAGGGAATATGGGGAAGAAAGGGTGAGAATGGACTTTTCGTATAGTGAATCAATGCCAGAAAATTACATAAAATTTCATTCTTAAATGATTTATGTCCACATCCATAACATTCTTATTGCAGAATGAAATATAGATGGCATCACATTCATTTTCAAATTTGCTCACAATGGTGATGAGTCATGAGTATCCATAATATACAAAAAAAAATAAACATTTACCGTATTAACAAAGTATGCTTTATTTGAGTCTTGCTTTTTCAACACCATTGCTCCATTTTGTTTTCTGTTGATTAATTATCAATGGAAGAATAACAAGGAAAAAATCTACAATGGTCATCATATACAATTTATATTGCAGAAGGTTCCTATCCAAATTAAATGTAGAAATAACTAATATTTGTGCTAAAATATGCAAATTTTAAGTTAAAGGTGTCATTCTTTATTCTATTAAAAACTCATACTGTATAAAGATGGATTATTTTTCTTTGTCCAATTTGCCATCATTCACATTTTGGCAACCAAAAGCTATAAAAATATCTGAGACAATTTAATTATAGCATGTTTGAAAAGTAAATATATTTTAGCACTGTAGGAATTTTATTTCCTTTGTATTTAATATTATTTCATAGTCAGGTTTACAAATCATATCTGCATATGTTTTAGGATATGTTGACAGTCATCTACTTAAGTGTATAATTTCATATAATTATTAAGTTTTAATTAGAGTTAGAAAAAAGGGGAATTATAAAGAACAACTGTCATTAAAATGTGCATAGTTCTCTATAGAACTAATTGAAAATACTTAAATATATAAATGTGTACGTTATAATAATATAGGGGAACAATATTATTTTCTCGACAACAATCTATATTTTATTTACTTCATTAGAAAACAACTAATGAGTAAACAACTAGAGAGTAAACATATCTTAATTTATGAAGGTTATCTAGATGTTATGTGCAAAGAAAGACAATGAAAACACTTGTGAGAAATCCCAACAATTATACTTTTAAAGTCTAGTTATGCTAGGTTGAGTGGTAAGAATATGGAGTAGAAAAGGATTAGAAACACAAATTTTCATTTCCTTAACGATGGCAAAATTTTCTCATTACCTTCAATTTTCGAATTTATATTTGCCCTTAAATTGTTTTCCACTGATTTGCTCCAATGCACAAGTAAATAATGTTTCTTTTCATGAAAGTTCTATCTCATATAGGTCATTTTTGTTACTTTTAAATTAACACTTCAGTTAGTACAATGGAAGAATTAATTGGTGATAGTAAGCATAGCATTTAGAAGCAAAGAGACTCAATCTAGGAGAATAAAACTGGAAATATATGGCTTTTTTTTAATAGCAAAGTAAATCTCTCACAAACTTCAGACCTTGATCATAAAGTCACAAAGTTATTCAGTCACCACATTTTAAATTCTCTATCTACACTGAGAATATAAGGAATTTCACTGGGCATTTTGTTTTCATTCTTTGTAGAATAATTTATGTACAATAAAATTTACAGTTATACCAATTATAAAGTCTGGGCCAAAGATTTAAAAGAAAACACTGACAAAGAGCAAAATTCTCCATACACATTCAGTTCATAGTGGGCTAAGTTCAAATAAAAACATGGACTTAGGACTGAGAGCATGGGTTATGGGGCCCAAAAGCTGCTGAAAACTGACGTATTGGGGTAAAAATGGAATGGAAAATACCAAAAAAAAAAAAAAAAAAAAAAAAAAAAAAAAAAAAAAAAAAAAACAACAACAACAACAAAAAAAAACCATACAGGTAAACACCAGATTTGTGGAAAAACTTTTTTCAGATTTCAGTCCAAAATATTTATATTTCTATCCAAGTACATTGACACAGACTGAGTTTACTCTTGCATATGAAATAGATAACTAACCATACTTAGTATTTGAAACAATAGCCTTCAGACAACAGACATTAAGCAACAAAGTGCAAGTGATCTCTGAGAGAAGGGAAAAGGATGAGGCAAATGATATTAGTCACCCCATGGAAAAAGGTGTCCATCCCAAGGATGAGGGACAAGCAACTAGAGTTTTTCAGGTATTCTAAGTTAAAAGAGACCAACTTGGGAATTTGGGGAAAATGAGATGGCTGGAATTCCCAGAGCAGAATAGGGGAATTATTTGCACACAATGAGAATACAAAATCTGCAGAGACTTAGTTTGAGTCTATTCTAGCTCCAAAGCTTTCTATAGTGATCTTGTTCTTGTTCATTGAGTGTTTTGCATTCTACGTGGCTGTTGCTCTTTTATTTAAGGCTTTGATTTTATCATCCTTTTATTCATTCAATTTCTTAAACTCATTTTCTGAGTCTTGTATCTATTTGATCACCTTATCTGAGTTTTCTTTGTATCACTTCAATTTGCTTTTCTGAGGTTTTTCCTATCTTTTTGAATATCTTTATTATAGCAATACTGAATTTGGTATTTGATAGGAACATATAAACTTCCATGTCTTTGAAGGTGGATTCCAAAAAATTGCTGTCTCCTTGTAAAGTCATTTTTTCTTGAAATTTAGAGTTGCTACCTGTCATTTTGTCTATACTTTATACTAATTATAATTTTCCTGAGGAAAAAAATCTGCACCAGACATTAGGGAGCTGAACTACTCTTTCTTTTCCAGCTGGTTATATTTGTCATGATGTGATTGATTGATTGATTGATTGATTCATTCATTCATTCATTCATTCATTCATTCATCTGTTTATTTTTGGTCCCTGCTAATTTTTATGGTACTTAGGCCTATATGTGCAATTGCTGTGCCAGTAGGGTAAGGATGGGGCATAAAGAGGTCATTCTCTGTATAAATATTCTGGTAACTGGGGAATCTGATTCATATCTATGGCACCATCTTTGTTTTTCTTCTTGCCAGGCTTCTGATCTTGTAAAGCACCACATTTTTTTCCATATTGCCTTCACCTTAACCAAGGTTATGTGCCCTCACACCATTTCATTCTGCCATTCCTAATGTCTTTGATTGAGTGGGTAGCCCTGCAGGTCCCTCACCCTGAAATATGGGGTGCTTCTCTCAGAAGGTGTATACCGCCTGTGTATACAAATAAGACGTCAATGCAACAAAAACCACATTCCTCATATAGAACCACCAATTATGGTCAAAAGTTTTCAACAAAGATCCAAATGGAACCCAAATGGCAAAATAATGTAAAGTTTTTTTTTTTTTAATAACAAGTTATCTTGAAATTCTTCATGCTATTTATATGGAAAAATAAACCAAAAACCTAAACTCTTATTTCATACTAAACACAAGAAGTTTATGACTCACAGATCAAAAGATAAGAAGTAAAGCTATAGCATTTCTAGAAGAAAATTCAAAAAAATAGTTGTACGGTCTTATGAATATATAAATCTTTGCTTAAACAGGACACTAACTATTAAATATTGCACATCATCAAAATAAAAATCTATGCACACAAATAAGATGAAAACACAAACTATGATTAGAGTTAATTAAATAGAAGGATATTGAAATATTAAGTATTGTAGAGGAGGGTAGAAGATTGCTAATCAGAACAAAAATGGTGCAATAACTCAAAAAAGGTGGAATATGTTTCAAAATGTTAAATTATATCCATTTCATAACCTAATATTTCCACTACTATGTATTTACTCAAGGAAAACTAACATATTTGCAAGAATGTTCCTAGCATCTGACAGCAATTGAAATTACCACAAACAATTAAAAGGACAAAAGAAATTGAGATTTATTCATACAAAGGAATATTATTCAGCACTAAAAAAGAAAACCACTAACTCTATAACAGATGAATCTGACACTATTAAGTCAGAGAAACTGGGTAAAAAATATATGAACTGTATTATTCTGTTTACAAAAAATTAAAGAACAAGTAAAACCTACAGTGACAGAAATAACAAGCCTTTACTTTTGATAAGACAGACATTGGTTGAAAAGGGACACTGAAAGATTTGGGAAATGATGTAAATAATCTGTATCTTAATCTACATATATTTGTCAAAACTCTTTGAACTGTTATGTTTAAGTATGTTTAACATTGTAATATATACCTTTAGATTCATACGCAAATGTGTGTGTGTGTGTGTGTGTGTGTGTGTGTGTGTGTGTTTAGTCTCATGGAAGTCACAGACAAGCATTAATATTCCCAGTGTAGTTCTAATTATACATTTTTGCTTGTATTTTTTTTTTTTTTTAGCTCAGAGGACACTCCTAAACATGCATGCATTTTTATCATCCCAGTAGTAAAATAGGGCATTTCAGACACTCCCCCACCCCTTTTTTTTCTAGCTCCTTCCACCTTAAAATCAGAGGTAGAGGTTGGGTTAAAGAGTAACCAAAGTAACTAAAGAGTCAGTTCCATTCTAAGGTCATCAACCTAGATCCAATTTCCTCCTCTATCTCCATTCTCTTCATTCCTCGGGTCACTCTCTCTCTCACCCACCCACTGTTGCTTAAGATCACTAAATCAAGAAAGGAAAATATTCTCTCGATAAGAAAAATAAAAATAAAAACAAAAGCAGAACAAAGCCCTTTATGCCTGCACAGGAAGCAGGCCTGAGACTTCCTCCCAAAGGCCTTTGCTGCCTCATTAGGATAGGATCCTAGACACAAAGCCTTTCAGTGGATGAAGGACAGAGAAGATGAACTTGAACCTTTCACCTTCACGGGTGGCTTGTAATTGGGCTGACTTTGGGCATCAGGCCGCGTGGCTAAGATCCCTCTTGCTCCTGGACTCACCTGGTGCTGAGCATCAACGCCGGCACCGAGGCAGGAAGTGCTGCGCTGGACTGGAACAGCAAGCGGTGGCCAGTCGGCTCCTCCTTCCCTCACTGCCTCGATTCTCCCTTCTCCCGCAGTTCCTGCGTCCTGCCCGCCCGCGGCGATGCTTCTACACCCGCAGTCAAAGGACAGAATAACCCGCCCGCAGCTTGGGAAGCCCGGCGCAGAGCGACAGGAATCCGCCTCAGGAGTGATGTCACGGGAGGCCTCGCTGTGCCTGCCGGGGACTGTCCTGTGCCGCGGCCACGCAGCTGGAAGAAGCCTGCCGGTCACTCTCTATGGATGGGGATCCCCAGCCGCAACTCGGCGCTCTCTAGTCACCAGGCTGCCTGCCGCCCCAAGCTGACCATTTATTTCTGACTTCCCTAGAGAATGAAAGGTATCTGACAGGCTAGAGGAAAAAAAATCTAATCTTCCAGTAGCTGAGACCAAATATTATGCAGGAGGTGAGACATTCTCTGAGAAAGATGCTTAACGTCTCATGCAGTTGTCCCTAGCCAGATAACACACTGTTTGGAAAATCAGTGCTTTAGAGAGAGTTTAAAATATTGTTTTGATGTAACTTGCAAAATGATCTGCCTGAGACAGGCTCTACAGGAATTGGGGGGATGGGAAGCAGGACTCAACAACGTCCAGAATTGTAAACTGAGGCCAAGTGATATTAATCAATGTCATGAGTGGACTTCCTTTCCTCAGTTGAAACTCATGACAGAATTATTTGCAGAAAATTAGATTGGTAAAAATGCAAAAGCATTTTTTTAAATCTTTTCCAAATTTCCTATAAGAATGCAGCAACACAAATTTGAAAAACTGTATCTCGTATTTAAATATTTTATGTTGCTGTTTACAGGAACAATTGTGTTCAGTCTCGTTTACAAAGCTTTGTTTAAAGATGAGAGTTTTATTACTCTTTAACAAGAAAAAGCACTTTAGATTTTTTTTCCTCTATATTAGCTACACATCACAGAAAAAAAGTGTTGCCTCACCCAGCACCATTAAAACTCAATAGGAAAATCAGAATTCATATTCCCAATAGGTCATATCAAATTTCCTGCACAATTATTTCGTAAGAGACAACTTGGGAATCCAGACATTCATCCTCCTGACATCCCCTCAGTGGTAACATGTATTACTTCGGGGTAGATCGAATGGGGGTCTAGAGAAAAGTCTGGATTGCATTACTAAACAGTAGTAATAGACTATCCCTCTCTCCCATCTTCTGCAGTGGAGCCCATGCAGGGAAGCAGTAAAGAACTCTCAAGTCAGAATTCCAATGCAAATTTTCTGCAGATTCTTCCAGAGAGCCTCACAGAATTTCTACACTGTGTGACAAGGAACCTTATTGCTCTCATGGGTGTCCATGGAGGTCAGTTGGAGAATTTGAACTATTCCCTCCTGTAAATATACAATGTAGCATCCCCATTCAACCATCAGAGTGGTATCTCAATAAGTTTGCTAAAACACAGGACATAAATAGGGTCCAAAGTCTTATAACATAGAATGCCCATGTTTTAAGTGAAAATGACCAAACTGAAATCATAAAACCCAGGAAGAGTGCAAATGGTTGGGAGGAGAGGGGGTGGGTGAAGGAAGAGGGAGACTTCACTGCTAAGTTAACAGTGTTAGAATTTAAAGGAATTTAAAGCAACCATTCTAAAAATGTTTTAATGAGAAGTAGGAACATGCTTTCAAAAAAGGAAAAAAACACAGTTAAAGCAAAGAAATAGAAATTCTCAGGGCCTGGCATGGTGGAACATGCCTTTAATCCCAGTCTAAAAAGGGAGACTGTGACTAGGAATTGCTTGAGTCCGAGGGTTCGAGACCTGCCTGGGGCTACATAGCGAGACCTAGTCTCGAAAAATAGCTGGGCATGGTGGCATGCACCTGTAATCCCAGCTACCTTGGAGGCTGAGGTTTGGGATCACTTGAGTTCATGGTACCCCGGGCAACATGAGTCTGTGGTTCCCTGGGCAACATAGCAACATAGCAAGACCTAGTCAGGAGGAGGAAACGGAGGTGGAGGAGGGGAGGGAGGGGGAGGGGGGAAAAGGAGGAAGAAGAGGGGGGAGGGGCAGGGGAACGGGAGGAGGAGGTGGAGGAATGTAACACGCAAAGAAAAATTGTTAAAGCAACCAAACAAATGGGTCTTTGTCCATACAGAAAAAATTGATTTCTGTATTCAAGATCTCTAACTCTGAGCTATAGTCCCCTCCATAGGAAAATCAATTTTTGACCAGCGACTACAAAGTCCAGAAGGCACCACATTTTTCACCTGTTGAAAGATAAGAACTGTCAACTCAGAATTCCAATGAAAATGTCCTGCAGATCTGAAGAATAAATGAAGAAAGCAAAAGAAGTTGTCACCCGCGGACCTAAAAGTATGACTTAAACAAGCTACCTAAACAAAAAGGAAATAAGAGAAAAGAAACTCAAAGAAATCAGAAAGAGTAGAAATACAGATAAGTTAAATAGATGTACCTTTTCTTTTTTAAATATCTAAATTATGTTTGAAGATTAAAGCAAATTTATAAAACTGTCCAAAAAACAGATATAGAGGGAATATTTTAGGTAAGTATAAGCAAGGCACTATAAAAGGCACTTCAGGTTTTTTTAATTCATTCAAACTGGTAAATTGTTCACACTATAGAACTTCATGCGTTATCTACCTTTTTTCTATCTAATTCAGTATCTACTCACTTCAGAAAAGCAAAAATATAAGCTCACAAACTTATAGACAGTTGAAATCCAATGGTTAAGATATGTTTAATTAGATATGCAAAGAAAAACAAAGAAAGTAATAAATGGTTTACAGCACACAAGGTGTATTGGTTTTTATCAATCCCTGGTTTTTATATTGTGCTTAAATATATAGGAGGAAGACACTGGAGAAAACTGAGTGATAGATCTATAGTACTTCTGTGATATCATTTCAATCAACGCAAAAGCTCAGTTATTTAAAAAATAAAGCTTAAAACAGAAGTCTGCTCTAAGGTGAATAATATATCTTTAAATTACGGTTTAGTTGGTAATCACTTGAGATTTATTCTCTAATGTGAAAATGTGTGTAACAGGAAATAACACTCAATGAATAGTTACCTAATGTGTTCATGACCTTTTCCTATGTCTTCTTCACAGGAAACAAGGACACTATGCATTTTTACAAGCTTTTTTTTGTTTCAGAAGTGATAGAGCAGAAATATAAGGTAATTTGCCAAAGCTCACTAACTCACTAAAATATTTGATATACAAAGTATCCTTTACTGCAAAATTTCTGCTTTCTTGAAAATTTTTGTATATCAGTGAAAGAAAAAATTTGCCCCCATTTTAAATTATGTTGTTATTTACTGAGTAAATCAGTATTGAGTAACATCTTTATTAGTCATACTAATCCAAGAAATATTGAAATAAACTTTACTTATATTTGTCCATATGTGAAGGATTTTCTGAAAATGTCTTTGAATAAAGTTCAACACATGACTCTGAATTTCTCTGTCCTGTTACCCTTTTTCTGTGAGCAATGTAATGTAAAAGTCATCAAATTTAGAAGAGTATACTAGTATTCAGGAAGTCCATCTTGAAAGATGAACATAATTGAAGTTTTGGAAATGTCTGCATTTTTGCTTTTTAAGAAATGTTTTCTTTTCTTGGGGAATTATATAACTATGTCTTTTTATCAGCTATAACAGCTTCACCACCAGGTAACAGGGATATTCAAATTCCTTCATGACTTTGAAAGATTGGTATAAAAGCTTTAATGACCCAAATACTAGCAGATACTTGCCATATGGCATCCATAATGGGAAACTAGGTCTTTATAGATCCTACACACTAGCCTGGATACGTGATATTAGGAGAATTCACAAAATTACACTGGGAGTCCACTATCTATGATTTAATAGTATCAGGAGATACAATTGCATCCAGCAGGTTTCACTGTAAATAATTCACCTCCATGAAGAGTTGCTATAACTTGTGGAATATTTGTATACAGAAAATAATTGAATTTAACCATAGTTTTCCTACACTAACATTTTTAAACTCTTCTCTTACAATTAAGTTTATTTATTCTCTGAATTAACATATTAAAAACCTATCTTGTAGTATGTGTTTTATAATATGGTCTACAAAATTTTATCAGATATATTACCTGCTAAATTCTGCTGAAGCAGAGGTACTGATTAATTATTCATAAATTCTAAAGGCTGAACAGAAACTTTTACAGGAAACAGAAACTTCTATATTATCTTTTCATGTACAAAATTTTGTTTAATGACTAGTGAAGTAAAGAAAGGAGTCTCAAAAGGTGCATAACTTTATAGTGGCATATGGATAAAAGTTAACAAAACTTGATTTTACAACCAAACAATCAATACATTTTTCTAATGTAATTTTGTTTTTGGCCTTTAAGCCTGAAGCCAGTCATAATTTCAGAGGTTTGATACTTTCAGTTTTGTTCTATTTTTGCTTTTCTGCATATTACATTTCATCCAGTCATATCACTTCTGAAATTCAGATGATATTAACACATTTATCACCTTATATGGGGAATATCCTGTATGTATGCACATGTGTACACACATCATAGTAAGTATATCTAAGATCTACATTTTAGAAATTCCAAGTACTTGCTATAGTATTATTGTCTATAGTTACATGCTGTATACTAGGCCTTCCTATGCTTTAAATGCAGCTAAAAACATTGCCAATTTTTGAAAGTGCTAAATAGGCAATTTTCCAAAGAAAACATATAAATAGCCAATGGGCACATAAAAAGTCAATTATCATTACTGTCAAGGAAATGTAAATCAAAACCAGAGTGAATTATCACTTGTCATCTGCTAGAATAGTCCACATAGAGAAGGCCAGGAACAAGAAATACTGGCAAGAAGTGGAGAAAAAGGAATCCTCTTACACTGTTGTGTAATGGCAGAGATGTAGACTGGTCTAGCCCCCTAATGGAAAGCAGTATGCACTTTGCTCAAAAGACTCAAACTGTATCTGCTATTGGATCCAGCAATTTCCTTCGTAGATATCTGCCCAAAGTCTACAAAAACACAAATCTGCAGGGAAACATGCACTACCGTGTTCATTGCAGTGCTATTTCCAAAGGCCAAGCTATGAGAATAACCTAAACGTCCAAATACGGATGAGTTGATGAGGAAGATGTGGTATATAAGCACAATGGAATATTGCTCCTTATCAAACATAAAATAAACTCTTGTGAGTTTTACAGAGATCCTAAAGCAATTATGGTAAGTAAAACAAAGCTGTCTTCTGTCTGGTTTCTGAAACTTAAAAATGATAGCAGTTTTCTAGTCATTTCACTTCCCCCACACTCTCTATAGTTTGTGACTTCATTATTATGATAAACCTTGTACCATTCAATTAAGTGAGTCCTCTAAGTTGAATTATCATGTTGTCTTGCAGATCATAGCTTGTCTTTTGAATTTTAGTCAGATATAAATACTGGAATCTCTCTTGTTTTCATTCATTGCTTCAGTGGATTATCGAAGACATGTATGTTTCCCATTTTTCAAATGTTATATTGTCAAATGATGTAAAATATAACTTTTAGGTTTATAGCTAAGTCAGGGGTTTATTTTCTATTTGCCTATATATCCTATGAATATGACCGTTGTACTTTTTTTCCATACTAAGAAACAGCTTTCTGAAGTTAGACTGAAATCTCTTGTATTCACAGAAACATCAAAAGATTCAAATAGGGAGTTTACCTTATTTAGAAGAACTGATTAAGTGAACATCTGGTTAAAATTTAATACAAATACAATTGTCAATAACTGTTGGTCTTTATAACACTCTGCCATTCTCAAAGTGTATAGGGCATAAAAGCAAATAGTATTTATATATATATTGGATAGGAAATGAAACACGGAGTGAAAAAATAATACCCTGATAGGATCCCTGAATGCTGATGACCACTGAGCTGGGATTGTTATACAGAATGAAATCCAATTTACTGCCCTACCTCCTGCAACCCTTCTGTAAGCATTCTTTTATGGAATATTTTTTTCATTCATGAATGTGTGTGTGTATGTGTGTAAAGCTTTGTACTAGATGTTGTATAGAATACAGGTCTATAAAATGTAATTCACAAAGTAGCATCTAACTGGAATAGTTTGTTCCCATCCATCTTTACTTATTTGAACATGATCTAATTGCTTTTATTTGAACATGATCTAATTGCTTTTAAAAGGTTATAAATGAATGAAAATAATTAGGCTCAGTTTCCCAGTTTCCATCTCATCTTATCTACAGTTGAGAAATGCTACAATTCTTTTGCTGTTGATTTTCAAAAAGTATGTTTGTGATATGGGTATCACTTTTCTAAGGGGCATACCTAAACAACCTCTAGAGGTCAAAAGGAAGAAGAATTTTGTTCAGGTCACAATCCCAATAGATTTAGCCAGTGTAAATACTTTATGGCCTATGAGAAGTTGTCTTCTTTTTAACTCAGTTTTATTCTTGAAGTCTATTCACAGAATTATACCAATCAAACTGAGTAGATTCAGGCAGCATAAAGTACTAAATATGTTACTGCCTCAAGTAAAGAGGGGGGTTATTATTGATATCAATTAATCTGATTTTTAACTTTATAATATTCTGATACATGTTGCATCTCAACATAACTGAAAAAAATTATGTGCCTGAGGATAAGGAATATGAATATTTGTTGAGCCCCCCCTGCATTCTCTAACAGGCAGTGTACCAAAGCATGCACATTTCCTAAATAGCTCAAAGGTGACTTCAGTGTCCTAATACATATGAGATTTCAGAGAAATGACAACACTGCAAAATTTTAGTTACCTGACAGAGCTGGGATTTGAATAGAGAGGGGGAGTAAATCAAGGTGATTGAGTGAAGGAAGTGCCAATTATTAGTTGCATGGTTAGATTAGGTAGTTTCAAGGTCTGTAAAGTGAATTTGATAGCACTTTAATCCACAAGGTTGCTGTGAGGATTAAATGAGGCAGTGATTGTGAATCTTTAAATACTGAGTGGGCACATAGTGCATACCTAAAACCCTCTCCACTGAAAAGGATTATAGTGATAACATCAGGTAATACTAGGGATGTTTCAGTTAGATGTATCTCCAAAGTTTCACTATTCTACAGAGGCTGGTTTTGTCTTGGATCTGCCACTCGCTGGTGAGAATAAAAACTTTTCTGAGAGTTGGGCATGGTGGCTCAAACCTGTAAGCTTCAAGCCTATGAAGCGGCCAGGGCTTCGAGTCCTGCCTAGAGCCTGTAGTGAGATCTAGTTCCAAAAAAAATAGCTGGGTGTGGTGACGTGCACCTGTAATCCCAGCTACCTGGGAAGTGGGAAGCTGAGACCAGAGATTGCTTGAGTCTGTGGCACCCCGGGTAACAAGAGCCTGTGGTTCCACGGGCAAAAATAGTGAGACATAGTCTTAAAAAAAAAAAAAAAAAGTTTCTGAGAGTCCATTCTTGGTCTAGCATTTGGAGTTCAGCCTTGAACTACTGTCAAACTTAAAGATGTTAAAGCATTATATTAAATAAGCATCTGTGTCCATGATGAAGAAAGAGAAATATGAGTACTTGGTAATTATTTATGAACATAGATGAAAAAAGAACATTGTCTATACAAACAATTTTTTTAAAAAGATACATTAACAGTTCAGTAAGTGTTCTCTGTACAAACCTGCATAATTTATCACCAAGAAACTAATGCAAGTAACAGCTATATATTTGCAAGTCACAGCATTAAATTTGTTCCATGCTTCTTTATATAGAGATCAGAATTACTAAGGCATCAAATTATAGAATTGCTGCTGCTTCCTGATATCCTGAATCCATAGAATAGCTTAAAACACAAGTTCAAACCATATCTTTCATAATGTTCAGTTAGTAAGACACACCCTTATTTCTTCAAGTTATAAGTTCTCCTTCATTGAACAAACCTAAAGACCCAATTTTATTAACTAAATTCATGATTCTAGTGGTCTTTGTATGGGTAGCATTGACAGAAATGCACTATCAATCAGCTTTAGCAGAGGCGTTTTCTCTCCCTTTGACTAGAACATTGATTCTGTAATAATGCTCTCTTGTGAGAACACTTATGTCTATTCTAAGTGCTACTCTATCTATGGATGGGAAGTAAATAAAAATCCATAATTAATTGAACTTTGATATTATCTTTTGACTCTTAAATAATGGATTTAGTATATTTTATCAGGAATGATGTCCCCCAGGAATTTTTGAAAGCTGTCCTATTTGTATGTTTTTTGGGAAAAAAATATAATTTCTTCCTTTCTACTACCTAATCCTATTGGTCTTATCAAGTATCTTGGATATTGCTTGTCTATGAGAGAAAAGGTCTGTAAGTAAAGGATAAACATAGAAGCAAGTTCAATTTAAATATTGTCCTTGAAAGTAAAAAATTCAGGAAAACTCCTTGGATAAGTTTTCTTTGTCTACACCCTACTTTATGTTGCATTTCACATCTTTACAGGAACTTCTTAAGTTTTTCTCTGTTCCCTCGATAGCAAGAATAAATCTAAGATACTTCTATGACCTCTGTGCTTGTGTTATGCCCCTGATTATGTTGTTATGCAGCAAAAGAGACTCAGACAGAACTTAAGCAGACACCCAGATGTTCATGCCTTAATTTCTGAGCTATAGAAGAAATAAATGCATTGGTTTAAAACTCCCATGTGGTTGTGTTACCCAGCAATAGAATAGCAGGTTTAGTTTTGAAGCTGATTATTATTGGCACTTGGCAGAGTTATGGAGATATAAGATTAAAATAACACCATCCTTATTTGTAATGGGGTTCGTGCAATCTGTACCTTCTTCTTCTATGAGCCTAACACTTCTTCATATTTTTTACTGTAATTTTAGTTTATATAATTATCCCTTTGGTTGGAGCTGGAGAACTCTTAGAGTCATAGTATGTTCCTGGGCTTTTTAGTTGTAGATTAGGCATTAGGAATCTAAGTTTAAATTTTAACTTTGTCACTTAGTAGCTACGGATCCTTAGACAACATCCTTAACTCTTGAGTGATGCATTTTTTTAAATTTTGAAATAATAATAGTATCCTATTATTGCATTATATATGCATTATCGTAGAATAGGTCAAACATAGATGATAGTATCGACAGCATTTTGCTGATAACAAAATGTATGACTTACTCAAAAGCAGTAAACTTTCAGTAGGTTTTAGCTATCACTATTCTTTATCTGTTTGACTTGCAAAATGAGGATAACTTTGACCCTGATGACAAAAAACATGACTACTGTGTAAAGTTTCACATACATTTATGTGAAGTTGTTTATATGGTTATATGTTTATATGGTTACATGTTTATATGGAAAAAAGAAAGACTGTTTACCCAACATCTAATGCTTCACCTAGCATCACCAAAGCAAAGCAGTATCTGAAGAAGCTAAGTGTCTTGGTTGATACTCTATAACTTTGGCTAGGAACTATGACATAAATTAACCATGTATTTTCTTAGTATTTGTCAAAGATAGGTATTGTAAATTTATATAATTCACTAAATACAAAAGAAGTACAATTATTTGTCATCTATATCATATATTTTAGAAAAAAATTGTGTAATAAAGAGTTGCTGAGATAGTTAAAGAGATAACGTTTCTTGGGTTTTATGAGGTTTTTCAGATGTAGCATGAAAGATATCACATAATTATGTTATATTATATTATATCATTTCTATGAGTCAGGGGAAAAGTACACATGTGTTTTTTCAATAATAGCAACTAAAATAGGAGAAAAATAATAAAGAAACTGATTTCATTCCTTAGTCATTTTTTTGTATTCACAAAACAAAATGACCATTTTTAGAAGTCAAAGGGCACTTTGATCAAGACCCTTTGTGAATTTATGTATAAAATAATCCTGTAATAGTAACCATTAGTATCTGGATAATATCAACCTCTCATCAGTTATCATTATGAAGTATATTCTCATATATGATTCACATATTTAATTCTCTGCAGATATTATCACAATTTGATATATGAGGCGGCTGCTTTAAACCATGTTAGTGAGTATAATGTTGGATTTAGAGTGAAAATTGGAACTGGACTTTCTGGGTAGAAATATTAACTCTAAAATACTGATGCAACTTAAATCAAATTGTTCAACCTCTAAATCGTTCAACATTTGTTTAAAGGAGATTTTCATAATATATACTTCATAGAATTATTGTGAAGAAAATTAATATATATAGTTATTGGAACACTACTTGTTATATAATGGACATTCAAAATAATTTACTTAAGGTTCTCTGTATATTTCATTCTGACTTAAAGATGACACAGGTCAGCTAGCACCTCATTACAGTTATCATCCTTTGGAAAAGAAGGAAGTTATTTAAACACAGTAGAAAAGTCAGAAAGCTTTAGTGTGAAAATCAGAAATTAGGCTGAACAAGAGCTATCAAAGTTTGACAGAGGAGGAACTTGAAATTAGAATCCACAAAGTGGGAGAGAGTTGTGTGATTTATAACCCCAGAGAAGGGAACTTCTGCTCAATGGCATCTAATAAGCCCCAGTTGACTTTTTCCAAAGCCTAGATCTTTGCACTCTAGGCAAAGCCATACTACTCTCTCAATTAAAAGAAAAGAAAAATGGCAGTCATTTCTTTTACAATATAAGTTAATTTCTGAACAGCAAAACACATGAGAAAACTAAATAACATCAAATGCTAGTTTCTAAGGCATCCAGTGAAACTGAATACAAGAACACTGATACTTTGCTGAATTGCATATATTATATCTCTGCAAAGTTTGATTTCTGGAATTTGTTATGGAAGAAAGAAAGTGCTGCATAACAATCAGTGTAGAAGAAGATGTGAAAGATGATGATATTCAGTATACCTCCAATTATTCGAGGAGTTCTATAATGCTCATTAAGTAGCATGCTTTTGACATTTTGGAAAAATTCCTTATTTCAAAATTAAGTGGCTGCTTTATTTTTCTTTCAAATTTTATATACTTTTATCAAATGATTAATAAAAGAAATACATAGATACTTAAGTGGTTTATACTTAAAAGTATAATTTTCAAAATATCTGCTAAGTATTTAACCTAGAGTATCATGAAAAAGTTATGAAGACTTTAAGAATATCGTAGTCCAAGAAAGCACTGGGATTTCTGACCTGGGCCAAAATCTGACTGAGCACTTAAGTTTCTACTGAGTGTAAAAATCAAGTGTTTTAAACAAAATTTTGGTTCCCCAATCCTTTTGCACCCCTACCATGTGAATAATTCTTGTTGCATTCATTCATCTTGACTCTAAGATTTCACCAGTCTAAACTCTTTGTATTAATTAATGCAGTATTTTGCCTCTGTTCTACTACATCTAATTTTCAAGGAATTAATAGATTTTTAAGGGTCTTCAATGTGGGCAGAATGTATTCCACTGCACTTACTAACATTTAAATTTAATAATCCAGAACAGGTATTTATTCTAAAACAATGGCATTCATTAAATTGTTCTAAGTGTAAATGTGATTCAAACTTCATCCTTACCCATAGTCATCTTGTGTTGCAGCAACAGATACAGATCTATCTATTGAACGAATTGATATAAAAATGTATGTTGTAGTTTATTTTAGCTCATCTACTATTTATTAACTGTTGAATATACCCCCAGTACTGAGCTATAGTTTAATTATTATGTACATACTCTATGACTAAAATGTTAGTAGGGATTGTCTTTTATATAGTCTTTTACAACAAAGGAAATGTAGTAGAATTATTTTTTATATACATAAAAGGCTAACTTTTAGAGAAATCATGACTAAGCCCTAAGACAGGAATGTAGTGTTGTTTTCCAAAAAAAAACAGCAAATCTCACTGTGACTGGTGCTTTTACAAGTCTTAATTGGGCAAAATGGAGATAATGAGACTAGAAAGGAGAGTATGGTGATTGATAATGAGTTGTTAAATGTTGTAGGTGGGACAACTTCTTTTTTTATTCTCTAGGCTCTAATATAAATAGGAGTTGTAATGATAAAAGATAAAAATCAGGATCTCTTCTTAGGAGACCATTACTTGAATGCAGCTAATAGATGGAAAATAGCTGAATTTAAATTGTCATATTGAGGAGTCAAATAAACATATATGATAAATAATGTTAGGTCTATGCTCATGTTTAAGAGGATCTAGAGTTAAATAAATACACACTTTGAATTCAAGGTACAGCCAGCATAGAGAGATGGAAAAAACTGATGAATAGTGTAACATAAAGTGGAGAAATGTTAGGAGTTTTTTAAAGAAGAAAAACCTTACTAAGAAGGTATCAGAGTCCCTTAAAATATAGCATTATAAATCTTTTAAGAGTTAACCATGGGGAGTCACAAATGGGTTGTTTAACCCTTAGTAGTCATAGCTATTCAAGGCACACGTCCTATTGTCATGCAATTTCTCTCTAGAAAGTTGTATAATAACAATCCTCATGCAGATAACTTATGAGACAGTAATTTCTTCCTGAAATTCTAAAGTTTTTTTTTTAGTGAAAACACTCTAAGCTATTTTTTGTTATTGTTGCTACAGCTGTTATTGTTGGTTGGTTTGTTTACTGTATGACTCCAGTTAATCAAGACAAATATTTAGGAACGTCATAATCCACATAGTTTACATTGTTTCCTATCACCCCTTATGTCTCAATTCTATTAGTTGTCAAAGTGTTAGTGTGTAACCAAGGGGCACCCAGGCCCCTCAAGCTATTAAGGGGTGCATGGTTTATAACGGGGTTCAGTCATCTACTGAATAAAGACAAAAGATATAAACTCTAGCAGCGTGATAGATTTTTAATACAATTAGTACACATAGAAAGACAGGAGAGAAGAACAGATATTCCTAAATGAAAGCTTCCCAAAAAACACCCCAAATTAGCCATTCCTTCTTGGGTGAATATCCAGTCAAACAGAGTTGGTCCAAAGAGAGGCCACTGAGACCTTGAAGCAAGTCACAACTCTAAGGCATCTTCTGGTGGAGAACCACAAAAGACAAAGGAACCAGGAAAGTCTGGAATAACAGATCAAAATCAAACTAGAAATCAAGATAAAGAGCATTATCAGGCCCAACCATGTCTCTCACACATACATCTCTTCCAAGTATCTCTATATGTCTCTCCTCTCCTCCTGTGTTTCTTCTAAGCACTCTTTTCAATGTCAGTGCTAGGTTCAAGTCAAAGAACCAAAAGTCCCAGAGCGCACCTGCCTTACATGGTATAGAACCTCACCTACCTGCTGAGCTCAGCCCGTAGTTCCAGTAGCCAGTGCATCATGGTTTCATGTAAGTGGGGGTGAGAAAACAGCACCTTCCCTAACAAAAACGTCTTGATTTCTATGTGCTTAATAGTTCCTAAAAGCATTCCCACCATCCCTTTATCATTGTAATACATCATCCTACTGGGAAACCCACTCTACATGACATTCTTCAGTTTTTAAAAGTGAAATCTAGAGATAGCAACACCAGAATTCAATCAGAACTATTTTTTTTAACATGAAGAATGAGTAAACCTGAAGAGTTGAACAAGAGTTATCTATTTAAAGGTTCAAGACAGAACTAATACATATACAAATATATTTAATATATGTAGTAATGTTTAGTATATATAAAATGTAGTATATATAGTGTATCTTTTATATGTGTGCATATGTATACATATACACTTCATATATTTGTAAATGTACATTTATATATCATAAAGTCATTCCTCCTACGGCCATACCACCCTGAACGCGCCCGATCTCGTCTGATCATAAAGTCATTCCACAAGACAACAATCTAATCATAAATGAGAGATGAAAGAATGGAAGATAAAGCATCAACCAGAAAATTACAGGTAACTTGAATCATTCATTGTCAAATTAATTCATTCATGAGATATTCACAATACACTTCCTAAAAATCAGACATTTTTATTTCAGTTACCACTGACTTACTGATAGTTATGATCTTAAAATTGCATGATGGATAAAGGTAACTGCTCATCAGTACATTGTTTAATTATTAGTCTCATTTGATGATATCCATTCCATGACAGTTTTAGGTGATTTTTGTTTGTTGTTTTCTATTTGATACTAAATATACTTACCTGCCCTCTCTATCATACTCTGTGCTCCCAGCGACTGACTATTAAGGACAGTCTTTCTTGCTTTCTAACTTCTGATAAAGATCAGTCAGTTAGGAATTAGCATGACTTCACAAGGAAAAGAAATTTCCAGGAAGTGATCCATATAACTCTCCTACTTTCTGCTAGAAGCTTCTACCAATGCTCCTGGTTTATCAACATCTAAATCTTTGAAAATTATCTTTTTTATAGATGTTGTCAAAATAACCCATTTTAAATAATCAGTTTCAGAAATTATGGATCCACACAGCTACTGTTTAGCATTCATATAATTTGTCTACTACATTCCAAGTTCTCAATACTTGCTTCTTTACTATTATTCTTGATTGATTGTTGAATTTTTTGGTATTCTTTATGTTTTATTTGTTTCTCTTTACTTTCCTTCAAATGTTGTTTGATGACCAATGTATATTGCTTAAGGATACATGATTAAGAATGACATTCACCACCTCTTTCGTGGATTTTCCAACAGATTTCATATAAGTCTTTTAATCCAATATATCCCAAATCTAATTCATGCTCTAAACTGCTTCTGGAATAAATCCAAACATGAATAATTGTAAACTACCAAGTCTAAATCTTCCTCAGTTCTTTCCTCGGATGATTTTATTTTATTTTTTAAACATTGTTAAATAATTTTCAGAATAGTGAATTTTTTCTAAGAATTACAACAAATTCTAAAGAATTCATACATAACAACTAAAAAGGAATGCAAATATTCAAATCATTTTTCATTAATGAAGTTACTAAAAAAGATAGGCTTAATAACTTGCCTAATATTATAGAACTAATCAATGAAATAATCTGTGAGCGCTTTTTACTTTAGCCCTGGAACTTTTTCAAGTCTGAAATGTTAATGTGGCATTCATAGAAAATATTATATCATTAGCATTTCCTTCATCTTAATAAAATTCTATTTTATAAAGGCTTATAATCTTGAAACTATTACTAAAATAATTAAAAATACACTCAGATATTAATTATTATCCCTTTGGTTTATAGGACTGAAATTACATATTAGTAAGTATCTATGGGCCACAGATTATTATACAACATATTTTTTAAAGTTTTTTATTATTAATTTACCATTGTAGCTGTAGGTTTCTTTTCATTTATATTTTTGACAGATTCTGCAATTGTATTTCCAGGAATAAAATACTGTTCTCATTTTAAAGGAGACTCAGTGTATTTTTAAGTTTATTTGCTGCCTGAGGTATTCTAAAAGCTGTAGATCTGATCTACTTTATACAGGGCTTTTTATTGCTCGTTATTTTAAACATGATATCTATGCACCAGAAATTATAGTTCTAAAATGATATTCTATTTTATTGAGGTAACATGGATTTGCAGCATTGCATACGATTTAGAGATAGAGATTTACAATTCTTCAGTGTATATTACCACCCTAGTCTACCACCAAAGCATCTATTAAGTACAATAGATCTCTTACCTGTTCTCCCTACCCCAGGCCTTCACCTTTTTGGTAACATCAACTCAACAATCAGATTTCTTGGGTTTGTGTTGGTTTAATTTGATCTGTTCCTTTGTTTTGTTTTAGTTATATTCATCATGTAGTTGAAATTATTCAACATTTTTCTTTTTCTTGACTATTTCTGTTTATGTTGCGAGACACAAATCATATTTAGAAGTTTGAGATGTGATATATTCCTCTACATGTTATATACTGACAACAAAATATGGACCATAACTTAGGAGTTATGATTTAAACAGATTCACTACTAATCAAGTAATTGTCCATGCAGAATTCTTTTCTTCTTTAGTTAGGTTTTCAGCAAAGATGTAACAATGGCATTTTATTTTTTTTTACTTGATTATTCATCGAGGAGTTAAAATTTTTGAATAACATACTGTAGAAATCATTGTCCTTGGAATCAAATGGATTTAATTGCAAATAAGGAAAGGAAAACAAATAAGGAAAGGGAAAATATCAGAATCAGGTTTCATAATTTATTTGCTAAATATAGTATTTAAAAACATGTATATTTCATTTTCAATGTATTTTTTTTCTTTGGTTTTGTTTTTCAAACATCTATACTCCCTTGGGACTTTGTTATCTTGCCTCTAAATGCATGAATTCTTCCATTCTTTCTTTACATCACTAAGATTTCTCTAAAATATTAATATGATCATATCATACTCCACATGTTTCCATAGCATGGGCTACACAATCAGAATTCAATTTTCATCAACACTGGTCAAGATTTATTCTATTTTTCTAGTCTCCATAATCATTGCTTTCCAGTGAACGTTTCTCTACTGAAGTCCTACAAAGCTACTTGCAGTTAACAAGCACATCATGCTCATTCTCAGCTCCCTTTTCTTTTATATGACTTCTTTTGTCTGGAATTTTCAAGTAAAATAATAATGTTATATGTTACCTTACTAAGCTAGTTAATTGTGTGTTCTCAGAAAGTCAGAATCTGGTCATGAGTTTGTTTCTACAAAGTCGGGGTTTGATTAAGTCATGCCACATCAAAGAATGGCAGAATGGCAGAGTCTGCTCTCAAGGAAAAGGCACCTCCCCTAATGGTGAGTGAAGAATAATTTCACAGGAAAGAATAGAGGTGCGGACATGCAGGTTTACAGAGACTTCTTTTTCAGATGTATAGGGGATTCGAAGCAGTTTTGGGTTATTCAATCACAGGACTATTGATGATAGATATGAAATAGCTGATTTCTCTGTATTAACAATTTAAAAGCCTCAATGGGTGTTTGATGCTATAGCATCCTCAGAAAGAGCAGAAACACTTTGTTAACATTGGCAAGCTGTTACCCTAGGACTGACAAATGTAGTCCAGTGACTTCTAAGGCAAGGGTAATGTTATTCCCAGCTCAGGCCAATTCACACTCAGATTTACATGCCCTGAAAATTTACTTTATATATGTACTATATATATATATATATATATATATATATAGAGAGAGAGAGAGAGAGAGAGAGAGAGAGAGAGAGAGAGAGATCTTTATGATCACTCTCCCTTTGTCCTGTCAGCTGCAACTTTGTATATTCTATTACTGTTTCTGCTAGAAAATGGGATTATATTATCTTTAATATGTGATTTCTTCTTTTAACTGTGAACTCTTCTCATAGACAATGTCTTTTATCACCATATCTCAATCATCGACCAGAAAACTCTAACCAATACATACATTGAGTGGACACTCAATGAAATGTACAAAATTAATAAAATATCTAAGAAATGAATAAAAATATCTAAGAACATATGAGTTTTAAAAGGACAACACACATATGTTTAATTGATTTACCCTTTTTAGTAAAGGCTAAGTGTCCAATAAGTATGTGAATGGTTAACAATATTGGTGATAATGAAGAAAAAAGATTTCCTCATCCTCCCAATTTTAAAATACAATGATTTTGTAGATTGAATATATGAGAACAAATAGTGGAAAGTTAAAACACATTATAGTTTCTTTTCTGTGGTCTAATTATTTGAGAACCCTGAAGCTAATTCATAATAATTGTGCCAGTGGAGAAGGAATACCAAATAGAGTAAGGCATTATATTGTCTTTCTTGAACTTAATTATTCTTGGCTTTGTCAATATGAATCAACACAACTATTCTGATCTTTTTTGGTGCCTCAGACAGATAATCGTCAAACTATAATCATATTTTTCCTCAAGGTTTATCTAAAAATTGAAGGGTGATATTTCTATTATTTTATTTAAAAAATTAAAACAAATACCATTGTTTCTGCTGTTGATAATATAATAAATAACAAAATAACATCCCCTATCTTGGAAATTCACTAAGAGATAAGAAATTATATAAATTATAATTAATGTAATCTATTTTAATGATGAATAAAATGTAAAATAAAGAACAAAATTTAAGGAAGAGTGAGAGTAGATGAAAATTGCTTTCTTAGAGTTATCAAGCATACATAATATTAAAAAGCAATCAGTGTTTTCAAATTTATTTTATAATTTAAATGATACATCCATGAAATGAGTATCTTTAAGTTCTCACTTTATAATAAGGATTTTGAGAATCAAAAAAGCCTATGAATGACTTAGAGGAAAAAGTTAAGGAAAGAGTTAGAATTTGCATTACTCTGACTCTTCATTAGTCTAAAAACCAGGAAGATTTTATTATTATTTTATGTGAGCTACCAACATACCTACCATTACCAGCAAAATAAATCTGAGCATGTGGGCCCAGATCAGTCAAATTGAGTGTCAATCAAATGTCATTGAGAGGAAGCTATTAAATGAAATAGATATAATAATTTTCAAGGACAACAGATAAAAGAAGTTTCCAGTCAGCAAGGAAGTCATGTGAAACAAAGAAAGAGGGCTCTTAGATCAAGAATGCAGACCACAGCACCACAGTAAGAATAGAAGACATGAATCAGAAAATAGTCAAAAAAAAGAAAAAAAAAAAAAAAACAGGAAAGAATTCCCTTTTTCCATTGTTTGGACTTAATTTTTTAAAATCTATTCCAGGAAGCATTCACAAATGAGTTGTTATTTTTTTATTATACATAAATATCTAACAAGAAATAAACCAGATGGCCAGATAGTGTAACAGTTTTATGAGTGTTATCAACATTGTAGTAAACATACTGATTTGCATTTATATACTAGTTAATTATTAGAAAAGCACATTTTAGCGCCCCCTGTTTTGTATTACTAGGGTTACCATACCAGTGCCACATACTGGGTGCTTTAAGAGTAGAAATTTTCTCAGTTTGAGATCAAGGAGTAGGTAGGGTTAGGTGTTATCAGATTCCTCTCTTTGGTTTGTAGATGGTCATCTTCTCTATATATATTCACATAGATTTTATCTGTACATGCCCATGTCCAAATTTTCTCTTCTGATAAGAACATCAGTCATATTAATCTAGAACTCATTCTCATGACTTCATTTTATCTTAATTACCACTTTAAAGACTCTATCTCCAAATAAGTCTTGTTCTGAGATCTAAGAGCATAAGAATTTGAGGGGACACAATTTAGTATAAACACCACTTCTCTATGCATTTAATTTTGTGAATGAAAGAAACACACGAAGTTAGAGCAGCTTATTTTATTTTATTGTATTTTTTTTTTTTTTTTAGAGTAGGTCTTGCTATTTTTGCCTGTGGAACCACAGGCTCACATTGCCTGGGGTACCACAAGAACAACTGAATTTTAGATGTATATTGTATTGACCTAAATGTTATTAGCCCCATAGTTTCTAAATGAAAATGAATCTGTGAAAAATCTAATGAATTGACCAAGATAAAAATAAAGCTCTTCATTAGTACGTTAAAGTGTAGAGCAAGAAAGCAATGACTTGTAGAAAGAAAGACTAAAATAATAATAATGGTATGAAAATGAGCATGCCAAATAGAACAAAAAAATGTGATTTCTATTTAGTATCATTCATAGGCACAAACACTGTTGCCTTAAAAAATAAATGTAATAGTTTAATTTCTGAATTTAATATTGGAAAAAACTCTTGATGACATATTGTGACATAAACCATCAGGGTTAAATATGCTATATTTTAGAATGTTTTCTACTGACCTGGCATACTACCATTCATACCAGACAATCTCTGATCCTTGACTACTAGAAAACCATAAGATACCTGAATCTTTAATAAACACACTAACTAGATAATCTTTAAGGAAGACAAGAACCATCTCTTAAATTAATGCTAATATTTTATCTGATAATTGCAAAATATTTTCATTCTAAAAACTCAGAGAGGGTGAATATCTACCTGAACCGATTTTTTAAAAAGTATTAAGTAACTGAAGATTTTTACTAAGTCTTTCATACTATATCAGTCAAAATCATAATCTTGAAATATTTTGTTATCATATAAGCTAAAAATTCTTGGCTAATTCTTTTACAAAAGTTAATTAATACCATTCAAAAAATGCAAATTCATGGTCTTTTGCCCTAAAAAGTAGCATATTGATAGATTTGAAAAAATAAAAAGTGTTTCAGATTCAAATAAAGCCACATAACTATTAGTTATTCTAGTTAACACCCATCAAGCACAAATTGCTTCTTCACATTCTAAATACTTCAACTACAGCAAGAAAGTCACTCAAATACAGTTTCTCTTAATAATTTGCCATAATCATGAGACAGATCGTTGCCTGATTTTACTGAAGCAGGAATCTAACATCTGTTCTTTCAGACTGATTTTTTCTATTCTTTCGATCTCAACATTACGTATGTTTTTCTGAGAGATTAAAAATAACTGCAATTTATTAAAGAGCTCATATGTGCCAGACCTGTGCTATGGAACTTGTAGACGCTATGTAAATGAATAGTCACAAAAACCCTATAGAGTCAATCCTATTGTTTTCTTTTTAGCATTATGGTAAAACTTCAGGTGACCCAAATTATAAATATATATAACTGACCCAAATTTACACAGCTAGCTAGAATTAATGTTTGGATTTAAATCGATCCGGTGTTCAAATTCAGTACATTTAATCAGTTTTCCTTCAAAGGTTGAGTCTATGCAATGCACTTATGTCTGTGACATCTAATGTATGTCATTTTAAATGACTTTTAAGTTGAATAAGACAGAAAATACCATCAAAAATTATTATATACAGTCTTTTTGCATTTTCCCACTTACTATAATATATTTGAAGGAAAGTTGTCTCCTGTAAGATTTAAGTACAATTTTTCATTTTATGCAGACATTTCAGCACTTGAGAATTGCATTGAAATTCTTCATATTAATCTCAGGTGTCACAAACCATAAATGAAGGAAGGAAGGAAGGAAGGAAGGAAGGAAGGAAGGAAGGAAGGAAGGAAGGAAGGAAGGAAGGAAGGAAGGAAGGAAGGAAGGAATACATAAATGCCAAATCCCTTAACATTATATAGTAAATGAAAACAATGCTTTGTTTGCAATTTTGTCTAATCTCACCAAGTTCATTCCTAGTCATTAGTTCATTCAAAGTCATTAGTCTTCTTTGATATTGAAGTCTGGTGGTCTATAATTTGTGTGGAAGCTTATATAAATTTTATATACAATATAGGATATTTCTTTATTTTTCCTTCAAGAAAATCAATTTACTTTAGTCTTTTCAGATAAGTATTCAAAAGAAAAGACTTTTTTGTTCTGAGTTACCATACTTTATATGAAGAAAACCTGTGTTTTCATTGTTCAAAAAAAAATGTCTGTGAAGAGTTTATACTATATGAAAATCAGATAATGAGATTGTTTTACTTGTAATAGGTAAGGTTAAAGACTGGTAATTTGCTAAAGGTTGATTCAGACTTTCATTATTAATTGTTAAGATAAATTTAACACATCACCTGCAAGTTCATATGCACACACACTAGCAATTATGGTTTTAATAGAATTACTATATGTATTAGAATACTGATCACTTTTCATATATTTAATTATGATACAGATTTTAAAGAAAAGATTTGAAAGAGCCACAAGTGGTAAATTTAGAGATGACTAATCTATTCTTATTGACATTTTTTAATTTCTTATACTTTTAAAAATAACTTATTTGTGTGTGTGTGTGTGTGTGTGTGTATTTCACATCTTTGTAATCCCTATACAAAGGGTTCACCCATGCTCTCTCATCCGTGACCATTCCCACGCTCTCTGGAGTTGTGTACTTGAGTTTGGTTGTTAGCTTGTTTTGACTTTTCCTCCTGGCCTTTTGTTTGTTTTTCCCATGTCCCATATATTAGTGAAACCATTTGAATTCTGTCTTTTCCTTTCTGACTTGTTTTTGCTAGTACGATTTCTTCTGGGTACATCCATGTTATCATAAACTCATCAAATTTTTCATTTTTAATTGATGAGTAATATTCCATTGTGTATATATACCACATCTTTTTCATCTATTCATCTGCTTTGGGACATTTGGGTTGTTTCCATGCCCTTGCAATGATAAATAGTGCTGCAATAAACATCCAAGTACAGGTGTCCCTTTGTATAAGTATTGAGGTCTCCTTTGGGTAGTTCCCAGAAGAGCAATTGCTGGGTCAAATGGTAATTCCAATTTCATTAGTTTGAGGGCCCTTCACACTGCTTTCCATAATGGCTGGACTGGTATACATTCCCATCAGTAGTGTAAGAGTTTTCCTCTCTTTCTACATCCTCACCAGCACTTGTTGCCCGCTTTTTTTTTCTTTTCTTTTCTTTTCTTTCTTTTTTTTTTTTGATATGGGTAAATTCTTATATTTTTAAAATTTGGACTTTTAGTCATATCTAGAAATGGAAAGATTAAAGACTATTCTCTCTGTCATCTGTATGGCCAATTGTTTTATGCAAAAACATAATTACTAGAAGAACCCCATTAAGCTAGTTATTCAAATTATTGTGGTTTATTATGTCTTTATTCCTAAGACACATGCCCTGTATTTCCATATAGTTAACATTGCTCATCAGAAAATCTTAGCAAATAGTACTATGGATGAGAAATTATCTGTAAACAAGAGATAAATGTTCTAATAAAAACTGAAAAAAGTAAAAAAGTATGTTTTCCTTCTCTTCACCATAGTAGTTTCACTGATGTTGAAACTATTAGTGAAAGAGAAGCTTCAGTTATTTGTGAGCTCTCATGTTTACATAATAAAAATGTTTCCCTACTCAATGACTAAACATGAGGATAGGTATTTATGTCATTTTAACTATAAAACTCAATGTATCAACTCATGTTTAATAAATGTTGACGTGAATAAATCAGCATTTTAAAGATGACCTTATAATTTTACTTAATTCAAGAAAATCTGTAAGTATTTATACTGTTGCCAACATTGAGATTGAAAAGATAAACTATGATGTTGTTTAATTTAATTTACTATGCATTTTTCACTATGCATAAACTATTTCCCACTGTTACTCATTTGCTATGGAAATGTTTACAGTCTTTCTGTCCTGTCATGGGACATGAAAATCACATTAAACATCACTTTAGTTAGTAGTCATTTAAGGTAATTCATGAGAAGCGTGATGTTTGGTACATCATTAAGAATAAATGATGACTACCATATTAGTAGCTAATTCACTAAGTCTGGCAACTGAAAATCCTATATATCTTTTAACTATTATTACTTATTCTAATTATATGCTTTAAAACGCGGTTGATAACTCACATTACTGTGGTCATTATACATTGAGATTTTTTTAATTCATCTGCTAAGGATGTGGTGCAAGTGGTGACACGTTCGAGGATTGTTTTCTGTAGCAGATATTACAATAAAAGACTTTTAAAAAGCACTAAGAAATTTCTACAATTGTGAGGATTATTTCAGCCCAACCTATTCTGTTCACACAGGCAGTTGCAAACTGTTATGGGCATGGATATTGATTGAGGACTTTTAGCACTGTGATAAATTCTGTTTTAGATGTCTATCCTAAAGACTTCTATTTTAACAGATATCTCAGCAAGCCAGCAGCACTCTCTGCGGTGCCATCAAAATAGTTTCCAGCTAATCCCTCTTTCTTCTTTTTTAACATTTATTGTCATGGCCCATGTCTCCATGGGCTCCTAAGGGCAGAATGGTCCATACTAAACAAATCTGCCTTTAGATCATTTGTTTCTAATGCATTGTTCACCCTTTGCTGCCAAGATCCAGGATGCTGCAGAAATCTGTTCTGGTGTGATTCATCTCCTTTGTGCGTTTCGCCTTGCTCTGCTATTACTGTCATCATGTTGACCCTATATTCTAGCCAAGTGCAGTGAAACAAAATAGAAACAGAGAAACTGGCTGACACTTCAGAAGCAGATACACCCTATATTGAACCCAAACATACTATCCCTCTGTCTTCATCATCATTTATGACCCACTGTGTAAGTCTCACTCCTAGAATATAGGCAGTGTCTGTGGTTTGCTTGTAAAAAATACAATACAACAAAGGTCACTTTGTCACTTCCATAATTTTATTATAGTACATGACTCTGAGGAAAAGAGAGCAAGAGTGAGATGGGGAGAGGGAGGGGGAGGGTAGAGGTAAAGGTGGGGGAGGGGAAGAAGACGAGGCGGGAGAAGAGCCAGAGAGATTTTCTCTTTCTGGCTTTTCATAAGTAAATGGCTATGTTATGAACTATGCATGGAAAGGACCACATGAGAGAGAACTGTGATGGCCTCTAGGACCTATGGGTAGTCCCCCAGTTCTAAGTCACCAAATAATGAGGATCTCAGTTATTTTGTCATACTGAAATGTCATACTTGCCATTTCAACCAAAAAGTTGAGTTGATGTTGAACTAAAGAAAATGATATTCTTTTACCTTAGTTTGTTTTCTTCTCTCTGAAGCAATCATCTGATTTCTGTCTGATAAAATGTCTTTCTTTAATGCATCATGAAGTAAACATCTATGGTTTAGTTATAGGAGAGCAAATATTAGTAAGGGTTTGAACAACCTCTCCAAGGCAGAGGTAAGGAATGTTTATGTAGAAATAAATTAGAAATGTTAAGGTCCTCCTAAAGTATCTTAACTTCTTAAAATCCTCACTTTATATATTGACCTTAGTGACAGGGCAGTCAAGAACACTGTTTCAACTACCATCAAAATTTTCAGAGAAAACAGCACTTCATTTCCATGGTGCAGGCACCAGCTCAGGTGGCCATGTCTGTCACCACCGACACAAGTTTTTGAGCTGCTGTGAAGCCCATACATGGTTTTCAGCAGAAATGCCCCTGAAGCAGTGTCAACTGTTAAATTTCTAAGTTTTACATCATCAGTTCCTGATTATAGTTATTTTATGAACACATATGCTAGGAGGAACTTGGGTTGTGTTTTCCAACTTTTGTTTTAGTGGGCCCAGGAAAATGAATGTCTGTTATTTTTTTTTCCTCCTTCTCCACTGGAACCCAGAGGTAGAAGGAGGAAAGTTTGGATAGAAACAAACACTATATAACTTATAACGTATAGGGTTGTGAGAATTGGGTAAAATAATTTATGGAAGGAAATTCTATCATATACTATCATATACTAATTTCTAACTTCTATCATATACTAATTTCTTAAAGGACATACAGCTCTTAAAATAATAGTGATTATAATTCATCAACCTTAAGGCAATAAATACTTAACCTCAGGATAGATCCCTATTCCTAGAACTCATTCATCTATTTATCTTGAGCACTTACCATGTACATCTCTAATGAATCAAACATGCTTCTTACTCTCTATTAGTCTACCAGAGGAGAAAGAAATACAAGCAAATAGCTACAATTCACTGTGATGGAATGATAATAGGATAAAATATAAAATGCAGTGGAAACAGACAGGAAGGAGGAAAATTTTGGAGATTTCACTTCTTGATCAACTTCTACTTTCAGCTTTGCAAAATGTTTAGGGCAGAAATTATACCATAGGGAAGTACAATAGCAAATCTTCCTCGTGTTTCTAGTTTTATCTTTTAATTACCCTTTGTCTTCAATGGCAGCTGTCCAAAACAGTAAGAAAGGGTAAAAGGTGTGAAAGCTAGTTTCCTAGTGCTCTAACTGTTTTCCATACATAATTTCATTTACCCTAATTACAAGCCTACCAATTAAATAGAAGTTTCTAATTTTTCAGAATAATATAAAATAAGACACTGTTAGCATTGATTTCACTTGGCACAAACCTCATACTTTGAAGGTTGACTCACTTAATCTCTCCTGCTTTCCAGGCACACACAAAGGAAAATATAATAGCTGCATTTCTTCTAGTTTTGATGTGAGTCTTTTTCTGTGTTTGCTCTGTCTGAATGTGCTAATTTAATCACAATAGTGGTTCTATTAGATAGGTAATATTTCCAACTTTAGAAGAAAATATTTATCCTCATGTGATAACTAAGGATAATCCAGATTCAGTAGCTAGTCAAGAGTCATGTAGATGCAACTGAATATATAATTACAACACAAGACTGGAAAGCACCTTATCTGATGCCAAGCCATCACTTTTATTAATTTACTTACTTAACCCCCCCTCACTTTATTGAGCTTTAATTGACATACGGCACTGTGTAGGTTTAAGGTTTACAGGTGAGCAGCTGTTACCACAATGAAGTTAACTAACACCTCCATTACCTCAAAACTTAGCTTTTGTGAGGGTAAGAAAGAACGTTTGAGAGCTTTTAACGACTTTCACCTATAAAGTGCCGAATTGCTAACTATGGCACCATGCTGCACATTAGATGCTAGAGCTTACTTTTCTTATAACTCTTATAACTCGGAGGTTGTGCCCTTTGACCAGCAGTCCTTGTCTGTCAAATCCAAAATAGTCTGTCCAACTTTTTGAAAATTCATATGTACGTGAGATCATTCAACATCTTGTCTTTTTTCAATTTGTTTAATTTGTGATTAATTTCACTTTGTTATGCTTTCAAAAGCAATTCATATTATCATAAATGACAGATTTCTTTCATTTTAAGAGATATAATTTTGTCTCTATAATGGTTGCTCTTACTCTAAAATAATACTCTAAAAAGTCGAAAGTTCATATCTATACTTTTTCTCCTTACCTCAGTTTAACAAAGTTATTAAGACAGGTGTAGGTATGAAACTCAAGTCAATGTTTATATTCCATTCCTATTAGCTGTTACTAAACAATTCCTTAGCTTTAGTTTTAGGCTTGAGCAGAAGATACACAATAGGGACATAAAAAGTATCCTCTTAAGTGTTGGGAGCATAAAGTAAGATAATTTATTTAGACTAGTGCCTGAAACAGCAAGCATAAGGAATAATCAAAATAATCATCATCATGTCATCTCAAGTGCAAACTCCAAACTCCTGCCCAGTGTTCGGTGTTCATCTCCTTGGCAATTTGCAGTGTTCTTTTCATCTCTAGTATTTTCCTTTGTATTAGTTGTGTTTTTTGTTTGTTTGTTTGTTTGTTTTTTGTTGTTGTAGTTCTTTTTTGTTTTTTGAGTTTTTTTTTTTTAGATTTCATACATCATTCATATTCATACGGTTGCTGATCTCCTTGGGAGTGTCTACCCTTCACTCTGACCACCCACTTGGTCATACCAACTCCTCTATTGTTGTCTGTCAGTCTATATTTAGCACTTTGGATTTTTCTTTTTCTGAATCAATGTCCTTTTCCTGAGTGAGTATCTATGTTCCTGGGACACAGTTGACCAAGCTGTTTATATTTCCAGCCTTATCTATGTATCATGCAGCCAGTTCAAGCTCAATTGCAGTCTATCTATGCTTGTTACTCCTTGCTGTTTGGCTTCCATTGTTTTATGTTGTATTTCACTACTTCATCACCTGTGGTTCTGGTTTCTGACTTAGGGACCCTGGCTTACAGCCATTATCCACAGAGAAGTGGGAAGAGGGGGTGTATAAAAAAGGATGAGAGAAGGAAACAAAAAAAAAAGGAGATGAAAATGGCAGACATAGAGAACAGGCCCACGTTGCCTGGCCAGGGTAAGCCCCCTGGAAGAGTGAGCTGGAGGTAGCAAGGAGCCATCATGGCCAACAGAAGAGTGGCTAGTCTGGAGAGTGTGGCACTCCAGCAAGATGGCATAGTGAACTGGTATCTGGAGATGGCCAGGTATATGAAAAGCTTGTGTATCAGCAGTTGTTGAAAAATTTTGAAGAGTCATGGAGAAATGGAACAACTTCAAACACTGGAGAAGAAGCAAAGAGAAAACACCAGAGAAAGACTGGACATTTGCAGAATGCCTGCCTCAGATTTGGAGGGCAAAGGGGCACCATCTTAGACATATGTCGTGGAGACCTTTGGGACTGAAAATGGTGACTGGGATAAGATAACTGGTCACTTGTGGCTTTGAGGACTTTTTGTTATCCTGCCTAATTTCCTTGTAAATAAAACCCTGTTGTTGAATTGCATTTAAGTGGTAACTGCTACTTGCCTGAGAAGAAAGATGGGCAGCAGAAGCTGCATTTTAAGCTTTGGTTTCCCTGTGGCTTTTTGGTTGATGGCTTCTGCCCTTTTCGACCTGATATCAATACCCACCCCTCACCTACCCAACCCCAACCCCCCAATCCACACACACCCCCATCTACAGCTGCATGGGAACACCTAGATGCCCCTACCAGAAGCTGCCCAACGGAGGTCAGGTTCCCTCCTCCTCCAAGCCACCAAAGAGCCAGGGGACTGGTGCACCCAGGCTGTGGCCACCACCTGTGATACCCTGGGATGTGATTTTCTTCATTTTAAGGTTGGGTAATGTTCTATTGTATATTGTATATGTACATTTATACCACATTTTCTTTACCCATTGATGTATCAGTTAATATTGATGCTGTTTCTATGATGACTATTCTGATCAATGCTGCTATAAACATGGGAGGCAGATATTTTTTCAAGATATTTGTTGAATAGAATTGCTCATTGCTTATCAGGTTTGGAGTTGCAAATAATATAGGCTATGAATGTTGACCTCTAGGAACCTAAAATCTCAATTAAAAAGAAAGAAAGTAGCATGTGCATAGTTAAATGACCAAATGGGATTCATCTACCCTTATGTTCTGTGAAGCAGAAAAATTAAGTATTTTTCAAAGCATTATCAGGAGGTGTGGAGGGATACCTTTAAAAAGATAAGTGAATTAGCAAGATTAGAATGGTTTCCTCAAATTTTATTGAGATGGGCTTATATGGAAGGATAAGCAGACCTGACTACTGTTCAGCAGGCAAGTAGAAATCAGAGGACATTAAGGTTGTTGGTATAGTCAACACAGTTTAACCTCCCAAGATGAGAGTAAAGTAAAACAAAAACAAAAACAAAAAACATGAAAATTAGATGTGAATGTTAGTCACAAAATAAAGATCTTTAATATGGGTGTTTGTTCCTCCTGTATATGCTCATGCATACCCAGGACACACAGACACACATACACCCACACACCATTGTTTACTAGCCATAATTAGAAAACTCCCTACTTGCTTACAGTATGCAATTTTCTGACATCAAAGAAGTTATATTTGGGGGATAAGGAGATACCAGACTAAAGGGGGAAGAGAGCACAAAAGGCTTTGTGATGGACTGAGGGGGAGATCCTATAACTTTAAAATACAGGTACAGGTATAAACTAAGGATAACTCAATGAAAATGAAATAAATAATGATAACAGAAATTTTTAAAGAAGTTTTACAGTTTATAAAATATTTTATTAACATTTTGGGTACATAACATTGAATTCAGACATGTGCCAGATCAGATAATAAAACATAAAACTATGTAAATATGTTTCTAGAAATTTGAATTTGAAGATAATAAAGCAATAAGTGTGACCATGGACATGAACACCAGCTTATGATCCTTTTTATAAAGACATGTTTAGATCTGGTAGTAACAGGGCCAGAGGCTCTGGAACAGATGATCAGAAAACACTGTGCCTTCAAACTTTTGGTTATGAATGCTTTCCAGGGCAATCAGATTCTTTTCTCAAAGGTTTGGTATTTCTATTCTGCACATATTAACTTACATGCTATGAAGTAAATTTATCTGCAGAGTGACTGTACTACCTCTCCTAATCACAAGAATAGTTTGGCTAATTGAATTATGTTTCACAAGGTATTCAACAACATAACTCTGTCTTAGGAGGAATATAGATTGATGATAGATAGATAGATGATAGATAGATAGACAGATAGATAGATAGATAGATAGATAGATAGATAGATAGATAGATAGATAGATAGATAGATAGACTGTGTATCACATTATAATTACAAGTTTTCCACAGAGTAGGCAATATAATGTGTTTGTTTTAAAAAATCTGGCTTTTTAAAAGACTTTCAGTTACAGTTAATTCTATTTCCCTGTTACTGGGTGTTTGACATATTTGAGTTTACCACACTGTGACTTATTTTGAGATGAAACATCTGGCACTGCTCTTCTATTTTCAACTATAGATGGGTGATGTCTTAGCACTTATGTGTTTGAGGTAGCTGTAAATCATAAGATCTTATGGTATCTGAAATCACAGCCTGGGAGAACTGTGAAGGGAGAGGGCACTAAAAAAGACTTCAGATTGACTCTCAGTTGTACCTCCTAGCTACACTGCCCAGTGTCAGGTAATATGCAGGTCTCTTTGGAACCCAGGCTCTGAAGGCGATAGCTCTGCTGGCAAAAAAACAATTGGTAAAAATACAAGAGAAAGAAAGTTCTAGGTCTTACCACAGAGGCTATTTTGGTATTTTGATTTCTATCCATTTTTTGTGTTTATATGCTACATTGTCAATGATGGCTGCAACTTAGTTTCATTGTTTGTTACTGATTTCATGTACTATAGTTTTCTTGTTCTTTTGTACTCAAATTGTTATTTTTTTTTCTCAGAGCTACTTTGGTTTATTATATTTGAGTGATGAAGAGGAAACTGGGCAACTATATACACAAACACAGAAACACTACTTTCTGTGTAAAGCCCCCAAAGAAAATTTGCCAAAGAAGCTACCAATGACCCTTCTCTGGCCATCTTACAATATTTTAATAGTCAGTTGTCACTTGTATAGGTTGACCTTGCAAAACAAGTCAATGTTTTTGAATGGTGATCCATGAACTTGTGGCAAGCAAGAGAATAACACAATGAGATTTAAGATCTAACCAAGCTACTCTGTAGCTACACAATGCTTGGTCTGGGCTTCATTTGCTATAGTTTTCTGAATTCAACTAAAACATAAAATTCTATTCATATACTAACTAATCATCATTTTTAAAAGCATTTTTGGAAAACAGGAGCAAGGAGTAGAGATCAAGTGTGTGAAACACTTCATATATTTGTACAATTTCTGTAACATACAACTTTTGTGGTTCCATTTACACAGATTACTTTAAGGATGGAAATCCTTATGGTTGTTCCATGTCCTACAGATGTGGCCATATCTGTGGTACTTAGAGGTACCCTGTTTAATTCCCAGAGTCTTATGAGGACTGTGTAATATCCAGAAAGAGAGAGCAGTACAGGTCAAAAAAAAAGTGAGACCTATCAAGGAAGTTAGATTCTTTTCCAAATCTGTCACTAAATTTCTCCTTAACCCTGGAAGAATCACTCAATTCGTTCACACTTCCAATTTATACCGCTCTAAACAGTTGTGGTATATTATCTCTAATTTCTTCTACTTCTAAACTTAATATTTGATCTGATATGATAATATCTACTCTATTTTTCTTTAAAAAAACACTAATACTAATAATAAGCACCACCATTTAATTCACCATTTTGCTTGTATTTCTGGGCTCTATGTGTTGGTTTTTACATTCTTGCCTTTTCTAAAATTGCTTTCATTGCATAGATTGCAAACATATAAAATTTATTATGTGATTAATAAGGACCTCATTTTTGACACAACCAATTTTATGAGCCCACCACACTTCCTCTGCATCACTCTGCAGCCTAACATAACTGATTTTAGTAGCTCACATGCTTTAAGAGCTTCCAGAACAACTCACCCCCATGAAGCTAGAAAACCCTCAAGTCATTTTCTGATACCACTAATCTTCATAATCTCAAGTTGTTTTAAGAACAAAATGACTCACTTCCATTTTTGCATGTAAGGAGTTTAGAAGTGGCCACTTCCCACTAACAAATCAAAAAGCTGAACACACTGAAAATGAAACAACTCTTGTTTGATATAGAGGATAGAGGAGTATACAGGGCAAACCAGTGCCTTTAAAATTGGAGAGACATGTAGAATATTACCAATTTCCAGAGCAGATACTCAGTGTTCAACCATGGAACCAGAACAAGAATATAACAATTTGAACTATAATAGAATTACCGAAGACTTTATTTTTATTTATTTTATTTTATTTTATTTTATTTTTTTGAGACTAGGTCTCGCTATTTTTGCCTGTGGAACTGCAGGTTCACTTTGCCCCAGGTACCACAGACTCTAGCAATTCCCAGCCTCAGCTTCCCAGGCAGCTGGGATTACAGACGCACACCACCACGCCCAGCTGTATTTTTTTTGGAACTGGGTCTCGCTGCGGGCCCCAGGCAGGACTCGAACCATGATCCCTAGCCCCGACCGCTTCATAAGCTGAAGCTTACAGGCACTAGCCACTGTGCCCAGCCGAATTACCGAAGACTTTATATACACAACCAAAGATAGAAACTACCAGGTGACCTAATTATTGGGAAGTTCTCACAAGTGTATGATTTATCTCCAGGAACTTGACATTGTTCTCAAAATAAATATACAGGGGGAAAAATCCCATCCAGAAGTGGAAGAGGAAAGGAAACATTTTGAAATACACCGGAACACTTTGCTTTTAAGAACTTCTGCCCTCAGAGAAAACCAGTCAATCTGAGGTTAATGAACCAAGGGAAATGGAAACACAAATCCAGCCCAATCTAGTCATTCTGAGACATGAAGAACAAAAGCAACAGCAACAACACCAACACCCAAGGACCAGAAATGCCTGTTCAGAGATACAGGTTCATTAAAAGACTAAACATTAGACTATGGCCAGCTTCCCTTACCCCCATTCTTTACTACCACATTACTCAAGACCCATATTTATAGGATTGAATGAATGAACGAATGAATGAATGGATGGATGGATGGATGGATGGATGGATGGATGGATGGATGGATGGATGGATGGATGGATGGATAAGTACAATAAACATTCAATCTATCAAGAGAAAATGACAAGGTCTATCAAAAGCAAAAAGTACATTTTGCATAGAGAGAGTAAGCATCAAAACCAGATATTGCAGGGAGGTGGAAAATATCAAACTTCCCATTCTTTTATAGAAACTTTATAAGTATGATGAATACAAACATATTTATAAGGCTTCCAAATATTAAGAGTAGTTGTGTATGAGTAAAATGAGGGTACATCTTATTTTATTTATTGAATCCTATAATGAAAAATACAATGAGAAAAAGTCATAATATAGTATAACAACCTAATAAAATCTTCTGAATTTTAAAAAAGAATAACTATGTCAATGAAATTCTTATTTTCTTTTGGTGCCATAAAAATTGCATTCATAACAATTTAGCACATTAGCAAATCTCAAACGAATAGTACAATGAAAAATTACAAGTGTAACTTCATTTATGAAAATTAGCATAAGTAAAATATATACCAAAACTATTTATAAAATGAGCATCTATTAAAAATATCAAAGAGACAAATGCTTCCTATTAGAGAAGAGAAATAAAAAATTCATCACTGTTAAATAAGAATATTTTCTTTGGTGAGATCTATAGACATGTTTGGCATATATAAAAATACTGATAAGATTGACTTTTTTAATCATACTTCCTTATATTTGTGGTCCCTTTATCAAAATTTAGTTTTAAAAAGCATACAATTCATCAAGGATAAATTTTAGGTATGATATAAAATGGGAAATAATATGAATTCTTTCAAAAATGACAGTAACTTTGAGGTCATTGATGAACTCTCGTATTTAAGCAAATGTCCTGTTAATACAAATAAATGAATTTCTGTTATATCTATGTGTATAAACTTATTTTTTATTGAGGTAATACTGTTTTACAACTCTACATATGATTTAGGGGAATGCATTCATAGTACCTTATATACATGTTACTACTTCACAACCACCACCTAAGCATGTACAATCCTTTTCCACAGGTTGTTTATGCTCCCTCCCCTTTTGTTCCCACCTCCATAACCCTTCACTCTCTAGTTTCTTCAATTCTGCAGTCATATTTTTAGGATTCATTTTGGTTTAATTTTATCAGTCCCTATTTTTTGTTCATATATATTGTATTTGTAAATACAATATATTGAAGCTGGGAACCCAATATGGACAGTATTGAAATTTAGGCATTGATGCCCTTAGCTGTGAATGAAAAACACAGAAGATGGCCTAAACAGGAAAAGGATACTGATGTAAACAGGATAAGGGTACTTTTACTTTGCTGCAAAATCCAGGTGTGGACCCTGGAGTAGAGTATGTATCACCAAGAGGGTGTGTAGAGGGAAATTGGAGACTTCGGCTTTTTGAAAAAGAGAGAGAGAGAGAGAGAGAGAAAGAGAGAGAGAGAGAGAGAGAGAGAGAGAGAGAGAGAGAGAGAGAGAGAGAGAAAAGGATCAGAAACTGGGGACAAAGAGAGAACTTTTGGGGAGAGGAGAGAAGAGAATGGCAGTCAGGTAAAGAGTAGCCTGAGTGACAAGGCTGGGCACTTCCAAGTCCCCTGGAAGAATGAGCTGGTAGTGACGAGGAGTCATAGTGGCCAGCGGAAGAGTGGCCAGTGTAGAGAGTATGACTCCACAGCAAGGTGGTCTGGAAAGTTGGTACCTGGCAATGGCCAGGAATTTGGATCTGATCTGTACATCAACAATTGTGGAAGAAGTTTGAAACACCTTGAAGAAGCAGCACAGCTAGGGATACTGGAGAGAAAAGAAAAAAGATGACACCTCTTTTGGGTATCTTCTCTTTTCTTCTCTCTCCAGTATCCCTCGCTGTGCTGTTTCTTCAAGGTGTTTCAAACTTCTTCCTAATTGCTGATGGATGTACAGATCAGCTTTCCAAATTCCATGTATTTATACATGATGGAATACTACTCATCTATTAAGAATGACAAACTGGACGACTTTTTGACAGCATGGATGTACTTATAAGGAATCATACTAGCAGAAGCAAGTTAAAACGAGAAAGACAGAAGTCAAATGGTTTCACTAATATATGGGACATAATGAATAAAAAGTAAATAAAAGCCATGAGGAAAAGACAAAACAAGCTAAGCACCAAACTGAAGCACACAACAATGGGCAGGAGGGAAAGGAGGGGGGATGGGATGGGAGGGGGGGGTAAATCCCTGGGATTGCAAAGATGTGAAATTTATATATAAATAAATTTTAAAAAGAAAAGAGAGGACACCAGAGAAAGACTGGACTGCAGAGTGTCTATCTATGAGGTTTGGAGGGGCAAAGGAGCACCATCTTGGACTTTGTCTTTGGGACCTTTGGGACTGAGAATGGTGACTGGGATAAGATAACTGCCACTTGTAACTTCAAGGACTTTTCGTTTTCCCTGTTGAACTCCCTTTTTAATAACATCCCTTTTTAAAACTGCATTTTGAGTGGCAACTGCTATGTGTGGGTGATAAGAAACTGGGGCTTGTTAGTTGGAGGCTTTCCCCTCCTTTTTGACCTGATTTCAATATAAGCAAAAGCATCCGTTTTTACCTTTCATCTTCTGACTTATCTCAGTCATCTGACTTAGCATAATACACTCCAGTTCCAACCCAGTTGCTGAAAATAGTTCATCATTTTGAACAATTGTGAAGTTTTTCATAATATCTATATAACACATACGTTTAGTTCACTCCTCTGCCTTCAGGCACTTAGGTTGCTTCCATGACTTTTACAATTGTAAATAGTGTTGCAGTGAACATAAAAGTGCAAGTATCCTTTTGAAAAATGGATTTTGTATTGCTCAGGCAGCTATCTAGGAATGTAATTGCTGAATCATATGAAAGATGTATTTTTAATATTTTTGAGAAACGTCCATACATTAATAACAATTTAATAACAATTTTCCATAGGGCTAGTCTAGTTTTCATCCTTATCAGTAGTATACAATGGTTGATTTTCTCCAAAGTCTCACCAACACTTGTTTCTGTTTTCTGTTTATTTGTTTGCTTGTTTTTTTTGTTTGTTTGTTTGTTTTTGATAAAGGTCATTCTTGCAGATGTGACGTAGGATCTCATGTGGTTTTGGTTGCATTTCCTTGATGACATGTGGTACTGAATATTTTTTTTCCTGTGTCTGTTGACCATCTGTTTGTCTTCTTTGGTGAAGTATCTATTTCACTCTTCTGCCCATTTTTTTGACGAGTTACTTGTTTTCTTTTTGTTGAATTGTAAGAATTCTTAGCAGACCTTGGATATTAACCTCTTGTCAAATTAGAACATGTTTCTAGACTTCACACCAAATACCACCTTCACTGAAAATCATCAGATAAAGAGCACTTGCACAATACTTTTAGCTATAAAGGTTATAAAGGTGACATAGAATCATTTGAGACAGAAGATCTGACAACTGAGAGTTGAGTTGAAAATCAATCACACACTCTATAGAAGGCTAACCTTTCAGAGGTTCATGGAAAGTTTAAACAACATAAACTTTTTAGTTTTAATCTTGTAGCCACCTTGAAACTTAAACGCCCACTCAAATTTCAGACCTATGACACAGTATTTCTACGTTAAATGGAGTCCAAGAAGTGTGATATCAAACCAGTGAGATAATAACAAAAGGGCAGTTATTGCTTATATTTGTTGTAAGTACCTCTAAGGAGACATTGTGAAGATGAAGTACAGTTATTGAAAGCATATTAACTTAATGTTCTTAATAACAATTTTTACTACTCTTTCCGCACCAGTTTTTCCACTGGACCCATTGTTTTTCTTATACTTGACAATTTACTTAACCTAAGCCTCATTTCTCCTTTCCTTCCTCTTAAGTTTTGTTGTTTTATTTTTTCAGCTAAAACATTTTGATGAAAATACTTTTCCAATAGATGTACACTATCAAAGAGCTATTACCATTTAATATTTCTGTGCATTTCCTAACAAGATGCTTGTATTCCTTTTTTTTTTTTTCCTTTTCTATATATGGCAGATCTTAATTCAACTAATGTTAGTTGCTATAACAGCAATGCTAAAATATCTCAATTGGGATATCTATTCATTTCTTTAAAGCTCAAAAGAGATTTTCATGATAGGCTGGTAGCTCCTCTCCATTAGGAAAGCAAGTTGAGCATCTAAGATTCTTACAGCTCATTGTTCTGCTATCTTTATAACTGGCTTCCAATCTCACAGTGCCAATTTGCATTAAGTCACAAAAGAGGAACAAACATAGAGATTTTTATAAGATTCTTATAGGCCAGGTCATGAAGGAACTAGTATAACTTCTTAAAGACTCCAATAAATGTCAGTCATATATAATATAGCTGTGTGCTGAACAAGAAAAAGAAATTAGTTTAGCTTTAGAATAATTATAACTGGTCCTTACATAAAATCATGGGATAATTTAAAAGTGAACAGACTCTTATTAAGTGAAAATAATTTCCTACCTAAGCACTTACTTTATAATGTCCTGGTATGTCTCTACATACAATTGGGAACCTAGGAGAAAATATTGACCTAGAAAGTCATGGCCAATCTATAAATCCATGACATGTGTGGATTAGTTATTTTGGAATTCATAACAGATCATTTATAATAAGTACATATTGACTAATGAAATTAGAGCAGAACTGAGTTTTTATTTTGAAGTTTAAATGTTGGGTCAAAATAATACCAAAGTAATTGTTGGCTTTTTTTTTTCAAATTGTATTGATTTGTCCACTATGACATAGCCATATACTTTTTGTTACAGTTTTCAGTGCTGATTTATTAATTATAGAGAGGTACATTACCTTGCCTTGTAAAAAATGGAAATCCAACTACCAACTGTCTCATTGCTTCTTTATAGGAAGCACTCCAGTCAATAAATACCAACATTTTCAAACAACAACTAAGTCACAACTGATTGCTAAGCGAATACAAAAAGGTGGGTAAAATATCATTATTAATCTATGCCAAACGATTTGGCAGGTGAGTTGAATTATGTAATCTATTAATAAGAAGATTTTATTAAAGGTACTAAATTGTGTAGTGTGGTTTTGTGAGAACTCTGTAACAGCTATTCCTCATTGGAGGAAATTTGTAAAGGCTATTTTAGTATTTCTGTCCTTACAGCTGCATGTGTACCTCCAAATGCCACAAAATAATATTTTTAAAAGATACCCTTAATATAAATAATAATCAGACATGCACAGAACCACTATGTGATCTCATTTAGGTGTGAGATTTCCAGCTAAGGAATTTGATCTTTGATCCTCCTGATTCATTACGTTCACGTATTGTAGAATAGGAAGAAAAATACTTGGAATTGGCAGAAAGCCTACATACAAACACCACTAGGATAGTTAATGAAATGGAGTAGAACCCTTTGATTATACATCTATTGACTAAAATACAGCACAGATGGCTGAAAGAGAAGCTACTATTTTTATAAAAGGGCATCTATTTCAGCACACTTAACTAAGACTATAGAGGCAAATTTTTCTCCACTTATAACTTATGCCAAGCTATTGCCAGTGTTCTCCATTCCATTTAGCATCTGTATGTATTTGACATGCTTCTGAGTTTTCATCAGGAGCAGCCATAATTATAAAATATATAGAAATGATTTTCTCAGAAACATTAAATTGAGATACATAATGTCTTGAGACAGGGTTGAGAGAAGCTGTTGTTTCCACAATGCTGTTTAACAAGCAGTATTTCATGTAAAGAAAAAGCTGCAAGGATGCTTAGAGATATGCATGTGCCCATGTGCCCTGAGCTTGTGTTTTATTGTCATTGAAAATGAAAGGTTAAAGTCAGCAGGATTAGGGACCTGAGCCCTGCCTGCCAGCAGGCACATAGGCAGCTGTCTGCGGCCTGAGTCCTGGCTCCCAGAACTCCCTTGCCAGTGGGGAGCGAGGCGGCTCAGGCCTCTCAGGTGAGCCCCAGGAGGGGGGAAAGCGTGGGGAGAACAGGCCCCACCCACCAGTGGGTGGCTGCTGATGGCCAGCCACTTGCAGCCAGCCTGGGCAGTGCTGTATAGCCCCCAGTCAAGGGGGGGACCCCTTCCATCTCTCTCTTACTTCTTACTCCAGCTAAACTTCAGAGCAACCAGAATAAGCACAATGTCAACCCCAACATAGAACGGGTGAAGGACCAGGCAAAAGTCCAGTCCACAGGCCTGAGCTGGACACAGCAGATGGACAATCAAGTGAACCAGTACACATAAGACCAGAAAAACAACCATAGAGACACGATGTCACCATGCACACTTCTGCGCTCGCCGGGCCAAGATCCGGGATATGTTCAAGGAGAGCAACACACCCTCCCCTCATTACAGGAGAGGAGAGGTTGACCAAAGAGGGGATAATGGGCCCCACATCAAAACTGCAAACTGAAGCAGAGGAGATGATCTTCAAAGGCCACTCGCAGAAGCCTGAACTCACAGAGAAACTTCTTGACCAACACTGGCTGGGGGCAAGACCTCCCCCCCCCCCTCCAAAGTCTGACACCAGAGCCATAAGGAAAAGCAGCAAAGCAATGGAGATGGGATTGGA